>WURS02434903.1:0-15467 GCA_011762765.2 Rhinocypha anisoptera | reverse complement strand
GGGGGTGGGGGGGGGGGGGGGGGGGGGGGGGGGGGGGGGGGGGGACGGGGTGTGGGGGGGGGGGGGGGGGAGGGGGAGGGGGGGGGGGGGGGGGGGGGGGGGGGGGGGGGGAGAGAGGGTGTGGGATGGATAGAAAGCGCAGCGTTGGAAACGAGCCGATTGGGCGTTAATGGAATAGTGGAGGAGGAGGAGGATGGGGGGCAGTGGATTGGCGAGTAATTACCGATACCGAAGAGGGATCAGGGGATTGGGGGGGGGAGGAGTGATTTCTGCGGGAGAACGACGGGTAGAGTCGGGAGGCAGGGGAGAAGGGGTAGGAGACACCCCTCGGGTGCCTCGTCCCCTTCAAACTCCGGGTGGCGGCGGCGGAAGGGGTGTGAGTATGAGGGGAAGGGGGTTGCCAAGAGTGAGGGGAGTGCAGGGAGAGGTGAGGAACAATCGATCTGCACTTGCACTTGCACGGATCCCGCGTCCTCCCCCCACCGCCACTTTATATTGGAGCCGGAAGAAAAGGGACGGGCGGGGGAGAAAGGGGATCGCGGGCGGGAGGTGGACGGTCGGTGGGTGTGATAAGGGAAAGGGGCGCCACGGTGGAATATTCATGCAACTCCGCGGATCTGCTGTTGTTATGTCCTCCTCCTCCTCCATTGTCCTCCTACCAGCGTTTTCGCAATTGGGACGTTGATGCGATGTGGCATCAATATTCCACATTTTTGCAGACGGGAATTACGATCCGTCTCCGCGAGAACAATCAAGGGCATATATTCTTTTATTTTTCGTTTACGGAGACTGCGGCTATGATCATGTTCAAGCTGTTAATTAAGGCCCCTCCGGCCAATTCCATGGGAGGTTTCGTATGCCGAAGGGGCTACGTTTTTATTGACGGAGATAGCGGAAACTTTTGGAAGGTTTGGGGATCATTGTATTGTGGAGTGGATTTCTAGAGGAGTCCATTTACACGCGAGAACCAATTATTTTTTTTAGTATGGAGTGCCGAATTGGAGTTTGCCCAAGTAATTCCGCGGGAAATACATTTAGGAGGAATTTGTAGAGGATAGATGGGCGACAGGGGAATGAAAGGTGATGGGATGGAGTGTGTGAGGGGTGAAAAAAGCGTTCGACGGAGAGAAAGAATGAAAGATGAGAGAGACAGAATGAAGGATATATGTTCTACCTGCAAGACGAGCAGTGGGGTGACAGCTCTGCAGGAGAGCGTGGGGAGAGCGTGGAGAGAGCAAAACTTAGGTCGTCCGGAGGTCGCATCGTGAAATAGAAGGAAACCCCGGCGGGTAGTCTTGAGTTGACAGGTTTTGGACGTGTTCAACGGTATTTTTTCACTGTCGTTTTTATCGACGGATCAAGTTCTCTGGTTCACAGTTTTGTGGGGAAGTATTTTCTGAAAGTGTTAGGGCGCCCTGCCGATCGTCTCAGTTTCCACTGCCGGAGAGTAGAGTTGTGTAAAATGATAAAATATGAACGATTTTCAGACCTCAAAAACACTCTGAGGTCCATCATATCAAGCCGGTGGTGTGAATTGTCGAGCGCTCTTCAAGGAAGCCGTGGAGTGTTGTAACGTATTTCTCACTGTAAAAAAATCTACTTTCGATTTTCATTCGATTAATTTGTATTAAATTGAGAGAATGTAAGTGGGCAATAGAAGTTCTTTTTAAAAAAATGCAATTCCGTGGTAAACTAGATTTACCAGAAGAAACTGCACTTTAAATTAATGTTGCCCTCAAGTTGAAATGAAATTCGGGAGTTATTATTTTAAAATAAATGTGCTAATGGTTTGTCGAAATATTCTTCTCACATTCCTGCAACAACCACGCCTTTTTCAAAACAAAAAAAGCATCACAGTTACAAGAAAGTTTGTGGAAATCAAATTGTCACCTACATCTACATGGAAAGTACATTTATAATGAGCTCTAAAAAACCTCAACTTATACATATTGTTGGATTACCGTAAGTGAATGAGATTCTAATGAAATGATTAAGCTCTATTCATGAATATTTAAATATTCATAAATAAGAATTACACCCTGAACCTTGTCATCAAATGTTTTCACATAGTCATGCTCTATAGTTGATCCTTATACTCACAAACAACAAGTTGGAAGGGCCAATTTATGTACACGTCAATTTTTCTGGTTGACACCTCTTGAGTGTGTCAAAGAGAGCGGAATGGAGAACGGGGACATCGTGAAAAATGGGATCGCATAATGAAAGACAAGCGACGGCACGCGTTTCAAGATGATTGAGGTTTTTCGATATTCCAAGGACGCGACCAGAAGATGAAATCCGAAATTGAAAAGGGGAAAAAATATTTCTCTCTAAGCGGGGAACGAACTCGATTCCTCCAATTTCCGGTTGGACTTTTCTACGTAACGAGCAGAGCGGGTGTCAATTATACCGTCAGTTTCGTGCCGAATTTAATGCTATCATGATGCTGAGAAGGATTTCGTTGGTGTGTGGAGTTAAAACAATCGAAAAAAGACTGGATAGATTGAATTTTAACTTGTGACTACCTTGAAATTGATTTCCATGAATTTAAATTTTTTAATCTTGACAAATATTAGAATTTTCTCTAGTATTCAGTCATATTAGACTGTCAACTGGAGGATGATAACACATCAGTGAAAAAGATGATGTAGGGAAATCGGGTTTCATAGGTTAAATGATAGCGGCCATTTAGTTGTGATTGCCACCAATGATTCAGTAAATCAAGTAATGACGCAATAAGTTTATGTTGTTTGGTATCAACACTTTTATGTATTATCCTGTTCTTCATCAGAATAATAATAGCTGATAATCCTGTTAAAGTCATATTTAAGTTTACTTTAAAATTAGCAATAATAAAACTAAGTCATCTCGTATTTTCTGCATCCATTCTTTCCAGCTAAGCCTATAATGTATATCCTTTTCCTTCCCTGTCCTCTCTTTTGCCCTATTGAATAACACAAAACCATCTTTTCTGTCTTCTTACGTATATACTTGTAGTACTTTCGACGAGGTAGTTAGGATATGAATATGCATTTTCTGATGAAACTTTAAAACCTGTTATGAGCCTTATTTTCTTCTAATAATCTCTTTGTGCATACATGTAACGATACTTTTCACCTTATCATAACACACATTAAGAATGGAACCCACAACAATGCCGTAAGTCTCCAATAACGGCATACTCCTCTAACCATTTCTTTCGTGTACATTATATTTACTATTTTTCAATACTGGAGCACACACCATCACAGCAACTCATAGTTAATAATTTTTTGTTGCAAAATAATATCTGTTACTAATTCATTTTTAAATATATGTAAATCATTCTTTGATCATTTATTTCTATTAATAAGTATTCGAAATACACTTATTATGTGTTCTTTAGTAGTAACAATAGAGAGAAAGGAATTTCACACACTTTAATATCTGAAATGTTTGCATCTATAAATACCCCTAGAAAGGATTGGGAGGATATTGATGATTTTCTTTAATCTTTATCATGCTCTTTATGATCTTATACACATCCTAGATATACCTATGAAAGATCCCTTCAATGTACTTGTAGTCAAATAATTTAATAAAATTTTGCTCTAATTTATCATATGGAAAAAATATGAATGTGATAAGAGATAACAGATTTTGAAGTCTGATATTAGATGTCTTTGGGTGGAGATCAGATAAGCGTTCCAGAAACAGAAAGCTGTTTTTCTAGTTTCCATTGTAGTGAAAGAAGTTAATTGGATTTTTTTTAGAATTGCGTATCAAAATCTGATTGCTAATTCGATTAAACCTACTCAGGCTTAGAAGAGAAAAAATTCATTAGCAAATTTGAAAAAAATAATTTTAACGTATATATTATCTTGTAAGCATAACAATTTTGAATATGAAATACTCTCATAGCGTGCCAAAAATAACAGAAAATAAAAAAGGGATTCAAATAAAGAATGATATTACGGTTTTGAGTTTACCATATGAGTCTCCACACTTTGGCAGGTTGCGAAGTAAACAACATTGAACATCGTCTAGCAAAAGTTAGCCAACCGGACGAATGGTCAAGTTGAGTAAATGGATAGGACTTTAAAAATGCTACATTTAAGGTATATCGATCGCATTGGTAACTTAAAGAGCATCTCTATGACATTGGTATGGCCTACAATTACGCTAAAAGACTCAAAGCTCTTAATGGCCCTTTTAAATGTATATGATTACATAGGACAAAGTATTCAGAATTGTTTATATCAATTCATGACATTATTTACAATGACACATTTAAGTAATTTTCAAGGAATGAATATAAATAAGAAATATTTTTTAATTCTTCCACATGGAGGAATTGGCAGAATATGGCTACATGTAAGCCTATCTCATTAACATGGAAAGAGGATTATCTTGGTATTGGTTTTACAGGTTTAAAACTATTAATCGCTGATGTAAATTTTATTGCACAAGAATATAATGATTGCGTCACAATTGATATTTAACCTAGCAGCATTGATTCCGCAGATTCAATCACTTTAAATTCCGGCTCAACTGCCCTTGGTAGGCTGAAGTTACGATATTATGAGTTATCATTGCGAGAATTTTTAATTTTTCTACGTCGCAGTGTTCTCCCAATTATTATAAATTTGATAAATCTGCTCAGAACTCTATAAGGATATAAGTTAGATGGTCTTTTAGTTTATTTTGTAGAATATAATCTTATAAATCATTTGGAATGCATACCTCGTCAAGATACTAAGGTTATATTCTTTCGGTTGGTATCATTGACTTCTTAAAACATTCCAGTCAATGTAATTTGTTTTCAATTCTTTGTGTAGCATCCAACTATTATAGAAAATTAATGAAACAAATAAAAAGTCTAGGAAAATTTAGGGACGTATTTTGTGACAAATCTATTCTGAGTTGTTAATTTAGTGACTGCTGCCAATTGTACATTAAACAGCGTATGGTTATGAGCCTATGTGATATAGAAAAACCGATTGCGTTAGAGTTTAAACGGGTTCATCGGCTAAAGTGTATGTTGTATATTAGACTCCCCACTCAAGAATAGAATTTGATACGAATTCGAAGCGAAATATTGTAGTCTTTTTATTAACCATCTCTGAAGAAAAATAGGCCTTTGATAGTTATAAAAAAAATGTAACCTCTTTTTTAATTACTTCATATTCAAAACGGAAACGATCTCAGGCCGCTTTCTCGCATTTAATTTTTTCCACACAGATATTTCATTCAGGTGAAAGCAGTTTCATTTATTCTATTCGTCTTGATTTGGGGAAATGTAGTGCAACCATGTAAAGTGCTGTTCTGTTACAATAGTGATTTATTCATGATGACAGGAGACCGTGTGCCAAAAAATATTACAAAAATTTCAATGCATGGGAAGATGGTAAAAAAAACTGAAGTTTAATTTCAATAACCTTTACGGGTAGACTATGTGATGCGTGAAGCCTGAATATTTCATGAAGGCATTTTGACTGGGGCTTCGCCCGCCTGGTATTGCGTGCAAACGAAATTCGATTTCGAATCACATATGACCATCTGCCAGAGTGATCGGTAAATTTCGTCACACGACTTCTTACTTCAACAAAATTTCAATATGCAACGATTTTCAACTGAAACTTTCAAAAATATGTAATGCAAAAGAAAGAAGGGTTTCACTGGTAGTTTGACACTATCTGGAATGACATTCCATAAGTAAAACACTACCTGTTTTTTCTACCGCTAAGGTGATCATCAAATTTACTACTAGGAGGGAGTCGCTTCTATATAAAGGACTTCTATAGGAGGAGTCTTTTGTAAAATTTAGCACATCTTTATCCTTAGAGTTGCTATATACGTATTAAAATTTAATCGCTTTTGAAAGTTTCTCCCTATAAAGATTTTCACTATATAGATTTAAGTTTTCCATCGGATATTTTTTCATTAAACCACCAATTATTAAAATATTTGGCTTGTATTTAACGGTAATTTTTTCACATTTACTTTTTAATCCGTGTCCTGAGTACGGCATTTATTCAAATTGTTACAAGAATGTATTCATTTATCAGAAATTGAGAAAAACAAATCTTCCAGTACAGCATGACGTCTGTTAATTGTGAATAGAAAATTGAGAGTACAGGAAAATGATTAAAGATGAATGGCAAACGAAAGAAGAAGAAATCTATTTGGTCGGCACGCACATATAACGCATCTGAGAAATGAGCTTGAAACTAAATGTGCCTTTTTCAAAATGATAAAAGAAGTGGAGCATTAATGAAGTTCTCTATCAATTCACGATATACTTGGAGCCTGATAGTAAAATGACTCAGGTCAGTCATTAAAGTCAAATCATTAGCTGAATCATTCAAAAACATTGGTCAAGCGGAGAAGTTACTATTACAGATTTCAGTAATATTTTCTTTCCTCTTTGAAGGACCCCGAGGAACGATTTATTCGATGAAAGGGAAAGTAAAAGGGGAGGAGTTGGGTTTGATGTTGGAAGTTCTGAAGGTGGCCATGGCACATGTATGTAGAAGATGGTTCAGACTGTTGGGAGAAGGTGGAAGCGGTATAAGGGTGGTCGGAGTTGGCTGGTGAAGGGAGGGAGATGGGGACAGCGAAGGGGAGGCAGCGCTAAATTGGCAGGTGGCGCGAGTATGGATGGGAGGGGAAAAGGTACGGCCCCCCGATGCTCTCAGACGAATGAGATATTTGAGGTCGTTATTAGGACCTCGCGCCTTGATTAAATGTAGGCAGGGAGTTGGAGGGAAGGGGGGAGGGTAGCGTATTCTCCGCTGATCGGCATGGATGGAGAGTGCGACTCGTCGGTGTAATCATGCAGGTTGGGGGGCCTCGCCTTGGGTTGGATTCGCCCGGATCAGAAGGGGAACAGAATGGTGAGGAGGTGAGGGGGTTGGATGGGAAGCTGAGGGATCGAGGTGATGTTACGGCGAAGGGGTGGAGGGCTGTAAGCGAACCTGCTCCGTCGGACGCGAATGGGTTGAAGGTCTGTGGGCGGTTATTATTGCCCTCCTGAGATTCCCCCTTT
This sequence comes from Rhinocypha anisoptera, assembly GCA_011762765.2. NCBI lineage: Eukaryota > Metazoa > Arthropoda > Insecta > Odonata > Chlorocyphidae > Rhinocypha > Rhinocypha anisoptera. The sequence goes on along the minus strand of WURS02434903.1, from coordinate 8,440 downwards.
GCCTGCTTTCTCGCGGGATGATTTCAGCAGCTTAGAAGTGGTTGGAGTGCGTTGGGTGGAGGAGGGCGCGGGGTGGATAGATGGGGATCTTCCCATATTTTTTCTTGTTCCGATTGCCCAAATTGAACCGCAAAGAATCTACAAAGACCTTTCCCGACCCGGTGCTGAAGCCTACGTTCTTCCTATTAAAGCAAGGAAAAGAACTACTTTCAATGAGGGGATTGAGATTCAAGAAAAATTTTTTTGCTAATACCTCCGTACTGACCACACTCGCTAGGAGATGTCCGTCTCACAGTGAGAGACTAAAACTTGAAAGGACTCTTTTTAGGCGAAGTGGTAGTGTATCTGTCATCACATACAGGTTAGAGATGAGTTCGATATTTGTGCGAAACGCAAGAATTTAATCTGACCAAACTAGTGATATGAATAATAAAATATTTGTATTAATGTTCAACAGAGCATGAGAATATACTCAATATACTCCTATATGTAAAAGACGAATAAATGTTTATAATGGGAAAAAATATATTTTAGCTCAAATTATGTTACTTTGGAGTGGAAATAATTCTTTAAAAGTATTTTAAAGTTACTGGCACTCTCATAGAATGGACTAAAATTCTCTATTTCAAAACCGTTTTTGGTATGAAGAGTAAGAAATCTATGTGCAATTGGCCATTACATAGGAGAAATTCACGGTCAGATTGCTTTTTCATATAAACTAAAACCCTTTCCATGAAATCTGGCACTTGACAAGGTTTTTGGCGGATGGATTGGTTGTCCTCTTGAGTGTAATTGGTTTTCCAACTCGTATATTTTACGATCATTGGTTACAAAAATAAAACTTCTATTGCTGGAAAAGATTTGCTTGAAATGTAAACTTGTTATGACCAGGGATTTTGAGCCACGCAATTATTTTTGTTTATGTTTTAATTGACATTCGTGAAAGACCATGACTTCATACAGACACGTCGTGATTCATGCTTTACATTCATTACTTGGTTATGGCATCAAATTTCTTTTTCAAGTATAGTAGTGGTCGATCTAATTGGATCTACTACATAAAAAATTAGGATCTATACAGTAGGCATCAAATATGGTTGAATATCTCGATAAAGGTTAATTGCCTCACTGAGTTTTTTTGAAGTGTTATAGGGAGTTGGAATTGGTGTTATTTATTACTACAGGAAGTTACAACAGGGAATAGAGAGAGCTTTATAAGGGTATAAAGTTATAACTTGAGAACATAAAAGAGGAGCCGGTGTAGAGATTGAAACATTTTGTATCATATTAATGATAATAATTATTTTTCTGAAAATGTATGGATTAACTGCATTCATAGGGATGATTTTTAAGTGTGAGGTATAATTTTTGAGAAGAAAGGAAGACTGCTATGAATGAAATGAAATGAATGAAGAATGAAATCTGACAGAAGTCAGATAATAATAATTTTCTTTCAGTTATTTGTTTCAGATTAGCAGAGTTGGTTAGGAGTAATTAAATGCAGCATAATTTTTTTATTATTTAAAAATTAAACATATTTTTATGAAGACGATTCGAAGTGTCATCACTCGATTACCAAGGGCGTAAGGGAATAATGGCAAAAAAACGGATTCCCTAGTTCGAATAACTCAGTTTTAAATACTATATGATTTATCTTTCTACATGGTTCTCTCGTCATTCAAGCTCAAATAGCGGCGATACTTTAATTATATATCCCACTATATCGCATAGATATGCCTAGGAAAATAGGTCAAATATGTGATGACTATTATGAGTTGACCTAATTTAAAACCCGTCATATTTCTTGATGAAACCTTACCTTTTTTCTGAATTTTACGACTAGCCGTTTTTAGATGCTTTTAAAGTCATGTCGATTGTAGTCACGCCTGTTGATCGCAAATAATTACTGATAGACCTTTGGTGAAATGCTAAATTCCTGTACATCCACTTCTATCGGTAAACCAATCGACCCTGTCCTGATATCCTTTTGATTATGGAGGACCTAGCCTCACTTAATGACGTTTTACTGTAAAAAAAACCAGCGCTTCACACATTCGGACGGAAGAATGAGCATTTAATGACCATGGCATTGCTCTCCTCCCTCCTGTCTTGTGAGAAAAATTGTAAATTTGGTTTTAAGTTGCAAAAAACACCACCTATTACTTACTAAATCAAGTTCATATTTCCTGTAATAGTTGCCGTCCTTCATTACTCCTCGAGCCAAGGGTGAAAGAGATTCTTGTTCCTTATATAACGCGCTGGTAAGGAAATCAATGGGATATCGTGAATACTAAATGAAGTGGTATTATATCCTCCACATTAACATTATTTTCACTCCAGTTAAACTCCATCAATTGAAGAAAATAGTTGTCAATGTCAATTGTTGAGCAATTACTTAACTTCCATTGTAGATTTAAGAGTAATTTGGTTCATTTTACACTGATGTTCAATAGGTATCTTATTACTTTATGATAATTCTATAATAAGTACTACCATTTTGCACTTGTCCCTGTCCAATTCCGATCCGCGTGTGATCAGCGCACCACTCAATTCCCATCCCAACGGTGGTATCTGAATGATTAGACATGTGTTTTGCAGTTTATATCCAATAAATCTTAGTATAAATCTTAGTATATGTCGAAAAAACTAGATACAATGAAAATATTGTATATTGGATGTTAAACCGATTTCGAGCAAATGATCATTTCAGATGCCATGGTGATGAGATAGTTGCTTCAGATAGTAAACTTCAAAGTAGACGTAGAGCAAACTTATAATACGGAGTTCACCAAAGGCGTGTCCTCGGCTTAATTTGTATGTGTTTTTCAATTACAAGGCAGCAGTTATAGGAATTTTACATTTTTGTTGAGGGAGCATTTATTTGCAGGGATGCTTCTTTTATATGACATACGGGTTATTTGGAAAAATTAGAGTTTTATATTGAACGTTTTACGAGATGCCACAGTTAGAATTAAGTAAAAGTGTGTAGCATTGATTTTTTCGAAGAAGAGAAATCGACTCGAAAACGGAATTGTGGCAAGGCAAATGCCGAATGTAGAATGTATATAATATTTAGTTTTCTTACTGCTCACCCAAGATATGGATTAAGGGGTTAAGTGAAAGAAGATCTGGTCTCAATCTAGCCCAAATGAAGGCACATAATTCCTATTATAATCCTGGGATGAACTTAATCGAAATATTAGCAGAAAAGTTAACAAAGAGATATGATTTCATAAGAGACTGTGGGGAAATTTGTTAATAAGGTAAAAGGCCACTGATATGTTTCTTATACTTGGCCCCTACTAGAATTCGTATTTTGGGTATAAGTGGTTATGAGTAGGAATAATGCTAAAATTAGTCCGTTTACAACAACGAACGGAGAAATTTAAAAGGGTGCTGTTATGTTATCAACCTTGTAAGAAGATATATTTATTCATATTGCTTGGGAAACTCACTCTGATCGAAGGTTTTATTATTTTTAACACGATTTCAAAAATTTTAAGTTTTACCGCAATTGTATCCTTATTTGAACATCTTATACATATAGGCAATATAATATAATATAGCCCCAAGCTTCCGGTAACGCATAAATGAAGAAGATTGTCAAAACAAAGAATGGTGATTTAACATGCACTGGAGAAAAATGGAAAATCTGCAGGATCACTGACTGGTTATACCTTCTTTATTTGATAACCCATAGGAAAGAACCAATGAAAAAGTACTACGAAGAGCCATCGAAAGAGAATCTTGCGATGAGAGTATACTTATAATAAGAAGGAAAGTAGTAACAGATATTGAGGCATTACGGTTGGCAAGAATTGAATTAAAAAGTATCTGATGAGGAATGAACCCTTGAGGTAGGATAAGTTTGCCGTAAGCAATGGATAATGTTAGAGTTAGGAACTATGAAGTTATGAGGAGGCCGGGAGGTGACAGGATAGTTTGGAGAGCTGCCAAACATCAATTTTCTGATTGATAAGCTGTGATGAGTGATATCTGATGCGGAGCTATGGTACTTATTTCTATTAAGGACAACATTTCGGGGTTGAGAAATCATTCGTCATCTGTTGAAGTTGGAAATTATAAGCAGAATCATGCGTAGTGCATTAAGCCAAGTAGTCTTGCTTGGTGGAGTAGACTGCTGGAGCGGGAAACGGTGTGGGATGAGATATTCGTACTGCAAGGATTTTGATGAGGAGAGTGAGACGGAGGAAAAAGATAGGTAAAGGGGGGAGTGATCTACTGCACGTGAAAGATACCTGCTTGAGGAAACCGAGGAAAGGGGGTTGAAGAACATAAGGCTTTTCCCGCGGCCACCTAAAAAATATGGTGGTATGAAATATGCATGGAGGAAGCTCATTCCATTTTTTAGTTCCAGGTTGAAATGTGCAAAGGGAAGAGCTCATATGACTGGATGAGGAATGAACAGAACCATCTTCATGGTGCTGTAAGTGAAGATTTCCAAGTAGAAAAAATCTTAGGGAAGAGATATACCATCAAAACTTCCATGCTCTTCCAATACCTTTACTTGCTGTTAGTAGAAGTGCATCAATGTATAAGCAGAATGGAAAAAAATCTTTATTCCTCGAGGGTTATAACGCATTTAGTTATATCTGGCGACCAACTCGTTGGAATATTCCCTTTTATGTCCTTCTATATTATAGAATAATATTTTACTTTTCCTCTGTAAAAATTTGGAACAATTGCTAAAGTAAGTCGAAATGGAAACTCTTTAAAATTCTGAACGGTCCTGTTTCTGAAGGAAAATAAAAAACTATTTTTCATTAAGAAAACTCGTGAGTGTGCTTAAAGTCGTCAAGTGCGTACACCTGCTTGCGGATGGTGAGTCCACTTCTAGATATAGAGAATACCTGCGAAAAATACGAATACTCTTATGTTCCAAGTGTAAGTAGTCTGGAAAAATTAGCGGTGGTACTCGGAGGATATAGGGGCCTAGCCTTAGATACTACATCCGAAATCTTGCGGAACCCTATGAAATGGCAAGAGGTACCGGCGAACAATAACAAGCCGCGGAAGAGCAGCTCTCCTTGTGAGGGAAGGTGGGGACTCTAGTGGTCAATACAGAAACGCTCACTATACTGTACGCTTGGTAATATTTACTTTTACAGCTGCATCTCCCAGAATAGGGTGAACGTCACACCAAGGTAAAAACTCAATTGAATATAGGAACTTGGAGCGTTATTCACTCCGGGATTGTGGTAGGCTATAGAGAACTTAAAGCTTTAAATGCGTAGAATGAGATTGGATATTTCAGGATTCAGCGAGGTAAGATCGCCTGAAGAAGGAGATTTTTGGAGTGATAACTATATCATAATTCATTCAAGACGAATTACTGATAAAGTGGGGGTGGGCATTATGCTGAGGAAGAGTGCGGCAATAAAAGGGACGAGCTGCCTGCAATATAGTGAAAGGGTGGTAATGATTAAGATTACAACACAAAACCACCGTAATGTTACAGATATGCATATCAACGACAAACCACCAAGATATTGAATTGGAAAACACCCATGATGGTATTGCACAGGTGATAAATACGTAAAAGGAGATGAAAACGTAAGGTTGGAGACAATAAGGCAAAATCGGAGAAGGCCAGTTTGGAAAAAAGGAAAATATGGTCTAGAGAAACGAAACGAAAGGGGCGAAAGGCTACTGTTCTGCCAACAATACAATATACGAGTAGTTTTGACAAACAAATTATTTAAATACAACCCAAGTGGAATGTGTACATATAAGATTGCTGGAGACCTAAGAAGATATCATCTTGATTATATATTCGAAAATAAGCGTTTCAGAAAGCAATTAAAGTATTACAAAATCTACGTGGGAGCAGATATCGACTGCTATTAAAATCACTCATGAAGTGTGCAATGAAATTAAAGAAATTGAAGAAATCAATGAAGAACCAATGGGAACTAAATAAATTGAAGTATATAGAGCAAAGAATGGAATTTCAAAAGGCATTGGAAAAAGAAAATAAAACCGTATATCCGCGGGGAAGACCGAGTGACAAATTTCTAAGAGAAATTAGAAAAAAAACCTGCCAAGGGTAAGATGGTTTGCACTAGCTAGAAAAAGATGGAGACCTGCAGTCAATCAATCAAACGCATTGAAGTGCTAATGAGCAAAAGTAAATTCTATCCGCTATAGCAAAGGAAAACTCTTTTTTAAGATAAGGCTAATTGATGGGAAATACCTATATTTAGGGAAATTTTATGACCGAAAACAAATACAAAGCAGAACAATCGAAGATGATGACGAGATCGATGGCAATGAGAAAGCATAAAATTGCTCAAGATAGAATTTAAAGTTGCATTGAAGGATCTACGATCAAATTGAGTAAAAGGGATTGACGAAACACAATCGAAATTTTTCTTAAAAACATTCGTGGGCCCTTTATTCCTTGAACAATAATTTTGTGGTTTTACCTTGTCTTTCGATTCGCTGCTCTGCGAACTTAAAGATTTCTGTTAAAAACTATATATACAAGCATATAATTAATTAGTCTTTAGCTAAAAGATCTTCAGTCAGAAGTTCGGTTTCATAAAATAGGGTTATTATCACCTTTTTCATTTGCCCTACGACTTCCGAAATTCACATGTAAGACTGGGTTCTTTCCCGGAACCAGGCGTTTTCCCCGGAGGATCTTATCCACAGTCATCGCTCAGGGTAGATGTAACAGGAATTGTCCCAAAGTATTATCCGGATTTGAAGCTGGGCTCCATTGTGTAGTTTAAAAAAAAAGTTCTAGCTCTTTGGCAAAAATGTCATAAACTGCATAAAGACAACAAGATATCCCCATCAAGGTATTTTATGAGGTGTTATAATTCATGCATTACATTGTTCACAACATAAAGATTTCGGAGTATTTTGTAAGATCTTTATTATAGAAGTGCATACTATTATAACATGTCAAATACATATAAGAATATCATAAGAGGAGAAGGACAGTCGTTAGCGGGGACTTCGAGTTCCCAATCGCAATGAAAGCAATAAACACCGGCATCATTTCTGCGGTGTTCTTATTCGAGGTATAAATACAACTAATGATTATGGGCGAATTTAAAGTGAGTAGTCAAGGGAGAAACTGGCGAAGAAAGTTGTCTCTCCGTAAATTGTATTGAAACTATGAAGCCAATAACCATGGAAACACTCTTTTAATTATAATTTAGAGTTAACGACAACACTTAATGCACTCACATATGTGAATGTCACACTTTCAATGTCTCGCTCCAATTTTTCTGTGTACAATCTCCTGCTTTATTCTTTTATCAAATGATAACTAATGTGGAAGACTATATTTCATCGTAACTCGGTGCATTTGAAGACCGTGAATTCCCACTGTATCCTATATGCCTGAGGATGAGTGATTTAGTAAGAGAGGGGAAAAATTGTGTCGTACTGTCTTCCTTTTTATATATACCGTGGCATAAGAGGCGCTTCGCCTCCTGTTCCTGTGCGTAGAGTGCTATAAAAGACTGCCTTGCTTCTCCACTCTATTCCTCCGTATTATATCCCAGGCTCATCTACCGTAGGGGCTGCAGTGACGGGGAGCTATTGCGACCGTGTACACAATTGAAGCAGACTGCCAGTGCCTGCCTTTTCAACCTCCACCTCGGTCCTATTAATCTCCCTACTTAGCGTATCTTTGACATCCATAGTTCCCTTTTCCCTTCCTGCCTGCAACTGCTTTTTCCTCACATGCTGATCTTCTTCTCGTCCCTTAAGCTCTGGAGCCCCTAAGCCATGGAGAGTTTTTAATTCTTCTTTTTCCGGTAGCTTGATTGGGCTGCATGTTTTCCCTGAGGACTCCTAGGAGAGCAGTTAGAATGATTGAATTACGTTATTTTTCGTTGAAATAATGGTTCTCGTGAATATTCTCCTTTGCTTAAAATAGGTACACTATCTATTCCTTCGAGCTAATCCGCGTTAATTGGTAAGACATTTTAAATCCTAACAACCTAAAATCCTAAATCGTTTAATGATAAAGCTAATGTCTTTTAGAAGTATTAATAGTAATTTTGGTTAGTAACAAAATGAAGTAGGACTTAAAAATCCTAACTCATTTTGATTACTTGAGAACCCATTTAATGTTTTTTGTATGCTTTTTTGTGCTTAGTACCTATGGCGAAGTTATGTTTGCGCATTAATGTGCATAACACTGTAAAAATTATACGGGGATGAAGGAAACGAAAATCCTGATAGCACCATACTCTAAGGTATCCGACAAAGGAAACTTTGCAATTCCACAAATAACACTTTATTACGACCAGTTTCGTTCAATTGGTGATATCGTCATCGTCGTGACCTGACGATGTCACCACGAGAACGAAACAGGTCGTAATAGTGTTATTTGTGGAATTGCAAAGTTTCCTTTATCCTATACATCATGAAGGAGTTCCACATAGTAGAGCCGAGTATG
>WURS02434902.1:0-34050 GCA_011762765.2 Rhinocypha anisoptera | reverse complement strand
AACCACTGGGGTTTTTTGTTTTTTAAACAACTAGATAGATTTACAAGTTTTTGACTTTTTGAGATTAGAAAATATTGAGCGGCTATGCTGCCGCTTTGAACAAAAAGATGTTTGTTCAATTCATTTGGATCTATTGATGAATAAAGTGTAGACAGTTCAGCTTAGTTTGATTAGGTTACCACTAGCACATCACACCACTGCGCACACTACAACTCCTATCACACTCATTGTTATCTCATCCGCGGTGCAGTGATAATCGCTACAGTGTTTCTTCGCTTCCCATATCGAAACAAAGCGGCGGCTACGCCTCCGCTTTGAACAAGCGATGCTTCGCTGTATTTGGTAACACTACACACACACGCACACACACACGCACGCACACACGCGGTTGTGTGATTTAAATCACCCCCACTGGGGTAATAGTAATTCAAATGGCTCATAGAAAACAAAAGGATAAGTTTAAAGAGCGTATTCAATTGAAAGTAACGGTGGAAAAGCAATAACAAGAACACGTTAAATCTAGATCTGAAATGATGCAACTAATCACAAACATTGACTCACATATATGTCTATGCCACGAGTTCTATAAAAATTTTCTCCACAATCGATGGGATTCTTTCGGAACACATCTAGACCCAGGCTCGGCTGTGTATAAAAAATTAAACAAAAAGTAGTATAAACTGTTGACTAACCACGTGAGCACTTTACACTGCGACAGTGGCCACTATTTTAACTACCTAGCATTACGAGGCTTAACCTCCCATATAAGTTACTTAGCTGCTTTTCTTGTGCAGAACGAACTATTTACTAAGGATGCAATCCTACAGCAAATGGTACCAATTTTGGATGGGATGGAATAAAAAATGATTTTCAGTTCCCAAGCCATTCTTTGATGTATTTGCCTCCTTTTACTGGTTCTCAACTCAATCTAGATTCTAAGCTAATTAAACCCTCTATTTTTTATAGAATTTGAATTCAGATTTTAAAATTGACTTGTTTATTTCGGACAAATTTCTAAAATACCGGTATATATGAATCTAGAATGAAAGCTAGTTTAAATTTCCAGAATTTGCTAATTGGTTTAAAGCTAGAATCGAACACGTTGACACGTAATAAATGCCAATTGATATAATATCATTTTGAGTTTGGCGCCATTTGCCTTTGGCATACTACCAAATTCAAAACCTGTACCTTTTCTGTGCCTCCAGACCACAGGACGCACAAACAAAACATTGACGGAGCATTGACTGTGAATTGACGGTACATTAACAGTGCCACTCACAGAGTGAGCTGCAAATATATTTGCAAATTGTTAAATTTTGCAAATATATTTACAAACAAAAAAATGACTTTGCAAATATATTTGTAAAAATAAATTATTTGCAAATATATTTGCAGCTCACTCTGTGAGTGGCGTCTTGTAAAACAGCCCACCACTGCACAATAGTGCAGTTGAGTTGCGATTGAATTGCTGCAGAGCCTGCTATATAAATCCTGAGCAGTTGAGACACCTCCTCTTTGCAAATGGAATCGAGGTGTAAAGCGACCCACCGGAGTAGTGCTCGGTGGAGTGGAGTTTAGTTTGAACTGGGCGCGCAACGCGGCTTGATCCATCACACCGCCACACCAACGCGGCTTCGACACAACACACTGGCGCCCGTGCGATGACCATTGTGGACCATTAGTTAACGTTAAGTGTTTTCACTGCTCTGCTTCATGCACCGGTTCTTGTTTGAATTATTCCTCTCGTGTTTATCTATGGACAACCATTTGTTGTCTTTGTGTCAGTGATTAGTGATCAGCTCTAAAGAATATATTACCATGAAGTGTGTGCATTGATTGGCACTGGGGACGAAATCACTTCACTTCATAAGCACGTTCGCAATGTTGGCAAGGGGACATGTTTTCCTCGGTGATGCGCGCTCGCATTCGGCAAGCGGGAGACACTTGGAAAAGATGAATATTGTTTTTCGTGTTTGCGGTGGTCGGCGGTGATATTAAATTTTGAAAGTTGTAATCAGTTGTCGTGGCTTGTGTTGACATTGTGTGATCGTTGGTTTCATAATATCCGGTGCTACTTGGTTGTCCCACGGAGTGACTGGCCAGATCGGCTTTCATCGCGTCTCGCATATCATTCGAAGAGGCTAGGTCTACTTGTATTGTTTCACTCAACTTGACTCGGCCAACGCCAATTGCTATCGGCGGGTGGCTCACTGAGAGAACCAGTGGGACCAATCGGCCAAATGCAGTGAATGGAATTTTAAATTCAATGAATTGGCACCATTCATACACTGTGATTAATCATCAGACAAAGCGAGCACTCCGACATCTCGGCACATTCTCGCTTCTCTGCCACTTTTGGCACAGTCCGATCGAAGTGGACCGTTGATCGAGCTCACTGCGGGCTGCCTTGAAGAAATCAATCGAATCGACAATTAATATTATTCATGTCTCTCTCGCCATCGGCTGCAGCGGTATATGGTACCACCGCTCGATTGCAAGGAGAATGTGAAATTTCAGCAATTTGTTCCTCACTTGGTTCACTCGACCGCCAAGTCCTAAGGCCATGATGAGTACGCCAGTGGTCTGTCACTTGCCTTGTCTTTTCTCATCTTCGCCCTCCCCGCTCAGGCAATCATGCCGCCACCGAGACTCGGCGGAGCAAGTCATGGACCCAGCTTGATGTTCGGCTTAGCCTCGCCCAATAATCATGGCGAGTCCTTGTGTTTGACTACTTGATTGTCCTACTGAGAGTGAATTGCAAGCCACGCCTGCCTTGCTTGGCCTCTGGTGTCGGCCGCACCATGCAACGACGTCGGACGCATCGCGTAAGTGGCTAACTCAATTCCCTCATTAACCGATTCTCCACTTAGCTCGTGAGTCACACATGGTGACTTGGTGCAATCGATGCCAAGAATCGATTGCAAAATAGCGTTGTTGTTCTTCCTCTAATTGTGGACTAAGATATTGAAAGCTTAGACTTTTGACAGGATTGCGTTGGCGGTTTCGATTGAGTGTCGAATGGGATCACACTCGATTACCTCGCTTTAGTGCAGTCATTCTCGCTCGGCAAGGCATCAATAGGATCTCATCTCGATTAACCCAATGTGAATATTTTTGTTTTTATTTTTGGCAATGCGTTTGATGCATAGGGCCACTTCTTGACATTGGCCGGTGCTGATGACTTCGCTGACATTTGAGATGACTTGATAATGGTCTGCTAAGCAAATGTTGTGCCAAGTTAAGTAAAACTATTAGACTTGCAAGTTCACAAATTACTTTAAAATGCTTTGTTTTTGTTGCAGTATATTTGGTGGAACACACCACATGAGCAGCTGACAGAAATTGCGTAAAATTATAAGTTTAGTCACATGCTCACGGCGAGCGTGCTTTTCTGAAAATGGCACTGGAGATGAATTAATCCTTGCCTCGAGAGCAACCCCAAGAAGAGGAGACTTGCATTCGAGCTCCCGTGACGCTATTTGCTAGATTCCGGATTTTGGCAACCCAATTGAGCGGGTGTGTGAGTGTGAGATAGTGGCTGTGGCGATGAATGAAAATTATGTCTCGTTACGGGCGCTGCGCGGAGTGAGACACACAAAGCACCCGGCTCACTAATCGAGCCAGAAATGCTTCGAACGGATTGGGCACGATCGACGCGCTCGCAATCTATAGTGGTCGCGCCGGTGGGTATTTGTTTTTCCCAGCAGTCGTTCTCCTCCATATGAACTCTCATTAATGCAACTTTTGTTTCGATGCTTTTGCTACATTGTTTCACCCACTTCCTCCTCCTTTGAGTCTGTCATCACGCAGTTTTGGTGTGCAACTTGGTCAAGTAAATTTCTCATAGCCTCGAACGAAGCGAAACACCCTCATCGGGCCCACTTGCGAGGCTAATCTAATTTCCCTAAATGCTAATTCTCTTCGATTGAGCTCCGCGAGTGCGGTCTTTCAGCTCACTAACATCAATGGACTTGGGTTGGCAGCCTGTTTGTTGCCTTACTGTTAGTTGTATCAATTTGTCATTACTGGTCAGTGCGATTGCTGCTAATCGAATTGTCTCGATTTACAAGAGACCATTGTGGTTGCTCAAAGATATCTAATTGAGGACGATCAGAGGAAACACTGACGCCTCAGCTTGCCACTTTTATGTTTTTTGTTTTTCCTTGAATGGAATGGTAATTAATACTTGCAAACGGCCAATTCACATTTACTCTTTGCATCACTATTGAATTCAACCAAATTTCAAATGTCAAGTCGTCGGTGAAAGTTTCCATCACTGATCAAGGATGCGGAGAGCAGTGGGCTAGTCGCAATTCCCAGCGCGAATATTTATATTTTTTTCTGGCCGAGTGATTGGTCATCATAGCATAGCTGCCCTGTCGTTGATCTCTTCATCATCGTGTGTCTCGTCGAATATTCACAATCGAAACGTGTCATTGACTGTGCGGGTGACCATTTGCGATCTGCGTTTGTCGTCTATTTGTTCCTTTCTGATGAATGGCTGGAATGCGATGGAGAGGGCACTGGGAGGGAAGCGTGCCCAGTGGCCGCACCGCCGAGGCACCATGATGAGCTAGCAACTGTGCTGTGGTGAACTCTCCAACTCTCTCCCTCTCACTCGCTTTCGTCTCGATGTTATCTGCTCCATCCAGGCAGTCAGTTCTTGCAAGATGCCACTTGCGCCGCATTGGCTGATAAATAATTCATCCCCTTTGCTAGTGTGTATTGTTTTGCCTGGACCAGTGTGAGCATCGAGCAATGTTCTCGCCAACACCAGCAGCTTGAAGTAGTGAAGCCTCTGCCGTTCGCGCGCGATCAATTCAAATCAAATCTAACCCTTTTAAAATTTGGTTTTGCATTTTGAATTTCGATTTGTCTTGTCTGTCGCGAGTGGTGGTGGCGGCTGAGTTAGCATCGATCCAATCAGCGGATCAGCAGTGGTGGCGGCATCATTCCATTTGGCGGCCGAGTACTTCTTGGCTGACAAAGTGGCCCGTCGTCACACCCAGACAACCAGGACGATGCAGCACACTTGCTTGTTGGCTGCCTGTCGTGTACTATCTGCTAACCAGAAAGACAGAGAAACGAATTGAATTAGTTTTAAATTCCCCATTCTCTCTCTTGCTTGCCAAGTCGTTGGCTCCCTGATGGCGATGTCTGGTCGTCAGCGGGTCTAACCTGTCAGCTTGCTGGTGGCTGTCAACATGAGCAAGCATCCGCCACTGTGTACCATTGATCAAACTTTAATGTCACAATTCCCAAGTCACGCCACTGGCCACTCGTCTTTGTGTGCCACTAGTTTTACCCACAAGCATTTGTTTCTTTCCTAATTTATGCTCAACGCTAATTGTCAACATTATTTATTTCATTTTATATAAAATTTTTATACAATTTTTATCAATCGGTTTCAAACAACAACAGCAACAACTTAGATTTTTTTGTGGTTCAGATATGAATGGAAAATTTGTAGGTAATACATTATAAGAGGAAGTGTTTACTTCATCTTGCCTCTTGTTTCAGACGATTTGAAACTTTTTAACGCATTTGTGTGTGTAGTAGTTATAATAATAGTAATAAACTAGTTGGTGCAACGAGCGTGATTTATTGGAGTGTGGCAGGCTTGCCGCGATATATCCTCTTTACTAATGTCCGGTTTGTCGAAATAGCAGTTTTTCCCTTGCAAACATGCACACAAACTCTATGGCGTTATTTTAAATTTTTTAATTTCTTTATAATTCACATTTTATTCAAATGAGTGTCGAGCAAAAGGAAATTAACTTTGACTCAAGCCGTATGCTTGCCTTAGTGACATGTGGCGCGCGCTTTCATCCACTCACGGCTAAGCGAAAGTTTATTCGAACCTCATACTTCATTTTGCTAACAAGGCTTAAGTATTTTTGAATGTTAATTTTATCAATTTTTCATTCAAGTCAAATTAAAATACACAAGTGCCCGCCTTGGTCGTTTTTTTGGCGACAAGCTCTGCTGATCACAACTCGATTCAATACACAGTAAAATGATGATGATTTAAATTTACTTAAACTAATCACATTTTGCTCATTTGCTCGTTTGTGCGTTTTTTCTCGCTTTTCTCTTGCTCCCAGTGTGTTGTGTTGTGTTTGTGTGCCGTAGGGCCGGCTGGTAGAGCCTCTATGTCGTCTCTGCCCTTGTCGGCTTCCTGTAATCGGAAAATGGAATAATTACGTGCGGTGAAGCCCATAGCACGGGGGTACGGTGCCAGTGCTGTTCGCGACCGGTATGTGATTTATTGCTCTACCTATCCACTTGCCGTTCACTTGGGTTGTGTCAGCTCATACCTCGCTGCCCACCTAATCATCAATTCGCCATCTTAGTGGGAAAACTTTAATCCACTAGACTCATTACCTTCCTCCATGAGAATTCTAACATGGTTTGCTATTCTCGTTTCAGCTTGGTACTCTTGTCAACTCGCGTGATCGCCCGATTCGCAATGATAAGCATCTGCGGGCGATTGTGCGTGTTGGCCAGTCGGTCAACTTTGCGGTGGAACGGTTTGCCGCAGTGGGCGAAGCGATTGCGGACGACAACCCGGAGATTCGAAACGAGATGTACGACGCGTGCAAGGACGCACGTGCCGCAGGATCGCTCATTGAACAGCTTTGCAGTCTCACTGCACCAAGTCTACGAGCTCATGAGTCTCCGGGTGGTACACTCTTGCCCGACGGCTCACCATTTGATGAAGTGCTACCTGGCTCGGCAGGCAACGTCGAAGGTTCGATGGTGCGCACCTACGCAGACCGGACGGCCATGTCTCGCGCTGCTCGGGCACTACTCTCCTCGGTTACCCGTGTTCTCCTCGTAGCTGACACGGTTAGTCTCT
The DNA here is from genome assembly GCA_011762765.2 of Rhinocypha anisoptera. Classification (NCBI taxonomy): domain Eukaryota; kingdom Metazoa; phylum Arthropoda; class Insecta; order Odonata; family Chlorocyphidae; genus Rhinocypha; species Rhinocypha anisoptera. The sequence continues at coordinate 27,188 of WURS02434902.1, read as the reverse complement.
TTCACTCGCTCACTCACAATTTCACATTTTGATCGTTTCTCTTCCTCTCCCTTTCTCTCTCTAGGTGGTCGTCAAGCAGATCGTCGCTAGCAAAGATCGGGTAAGTTGGGAGCTTGCAGCACTGGTGACAAGCCACCTCGACGCTTCAATGGCACATGTCGAGCCCATTACTCTCTGCCTGCCATAAAACCGTTTCGCTCGCTTGCCTTCTTTTCTAGATACAATGTTGACTCCACTCAATATGCGAACAAACAGACTAACAAATCGGCGCTTGCTGTCTCTCTCTCTTCGAAATAAGATTATTATTGCGATCGATTTGAGAGATAGCACCAAGTTGAACAATGCACCTGTGTATGCTAGTACCGGCGTTATTACCAATTGTATAAAGTTCAGTTGGCCGAGTACAAGAGTGGTTAGGTTGAGGTTGCAGTTGGAGCTTGGCAGCACTTTCAATGCTGCACGGTCCACTAGGACTTTCTTTACCGCTGTTTTGTTTCTTTTGATAAGAAGTCCTTCTCGGACGCTGTCTCTACTCGTGTCTAATTAAACTTAGATTGCTAATATTTGCGTTATCGTCTGGCTGGGCAGACAGAGAGTTGGCAGAGCGAACGGAGGCCTAATGTGGGACGGAAGAGGGGCGCGCGCAAGGAGGAAGTGAGTCCGCATCAGTGCCACTGACTCATTGCACTAGTGCCCACCACCATTTCCACTTGGGTTTCGTCGCTACTTCAACTTCTGGTGCTGCGCTTGCAGCAGTACGTTACCTAGCTTGTACCAATGAACAGCAATTAATTGCGAATAATTCCACGAAAGCAAGTGAGACCAGCTGTGTGGCCTGTCGTCGCGCACTTTGGCTATCTGGTCAGATGCGTGACTCGATTCACAATAAGCCTGCTCACCATTTCTTTTGTTTCCTTGGTCGGCACACGGAGTAGCTCACTTGAAACCTTACTTGGGACCTACAACCGGGTTATATCTTGACCATTGAAGTAAGCATTCACTTAAGCCTTTTTTAAGTCAAACACCAGAAATGCAATTAATAATCGAAATTGATGAGCACAGATTAAGAATTAAAATTATCACTATCATAAAAAATGTGCTTGAAATCAAATGGGAAAATTTGATCTGTTGGAACTGAATTTTCTAGCGCTCTGCATGTGACTGAAACCACTAAGTCTACTCATGCTTGTCTTATTTTATTTTTCAAATTTTTCAATATTGTTTTCTTATTTTTATATATCTATCATAGGAAAACAGAAATAGCATTATCACGAAGCCTTTTACTATTAGTTTTAAAGTGCCAAAGTTCCAAAGTACTAAGCCTGGTGATGACACAACATGGAACGCTAACACAGCATAGTCGCCTATCGATCTACGTAGTGTATTGAATGTTAGTGACATTTCACATTTTAATTTTACAATTCAAATGAATGATTGCAATGATAGATGGATCGAGATGGCATCGCACATGGTTAGCGTCAATCAGATCACACCCACATCTCACTCCTTCGTCTTGTCTTGGTGATTGGTTTTGATTTGCTTCCGTGTTTTGTGTACTTGCAAAATTGAATGTTCTAATGAGAAAAAGCGGAGTAAAGCCAACTAGCAGTATTTCTCGGACTGGGCATGCGAGTCAATTTGGCAGTGTCGGGCTTGCGCCACGTCCGGACAGTACGGAACCACACGCTAACAAGTCACAAGACTCACTCGTATCAATTGAACTAATTTGAATGAGAATCCTATTGCGTTGCTGGTGGGTTCACATTTAAATCTATATTTTTTAAAATTTTATTAATTTTAAAATAGCAGCATCATTTTCATTGTGCTGTTTTTGTTATATGTTACTTTAGTTTCCATTGTGAAATTTCTTACATTGCCTTCACCAAGTTGCAATTATTCTGTGCAAAATGCATAATTTGTATATTTTACTTTCTTCTTGATGTGATATTTATTAATCAGAACACAATCTTCTGTTCCATTTACTTAATATAATTAGAGCCATAATGCATGAAGTTGTGAGGCAATGGGGCAACTCAGGCAAACTCAGATTAGACAGCATTCTTTATTTGTCTTTCATTTAGTTTCTCTTCTTTCTACTCGCTTTGCTGTATCTCATTTGTGGCTCCAGTTTGACTTAATGCAAGTATAGATTTGCCTCAGTTGAGTTCTCTGGCGTGAACAAACGCTCAAGGCTACAGACAGGCAGGTGGTTAAAGCGAGGCGCAACTGTAACAAAGTGATGATCATTGGATCTATTGGGAAGAGAGGGAGAAAGAGAGTCTAATAAGCCAAATGGTTCCAGAGTGGCACTGGTCGCTCAGCCACAATGTATCTCACTAGTTTTGTCTCTCCAGTGCTGAATCGTGTCGTTAAATCTGATGATGGTCTTCATCATCCACGATAATTCACTGTCAGTAGCATCTTTGGTTTGCACCGCACGGAGATATGTCCCAATAAAGTTCTTATTTATGTTCACTGCCGAAATTGATTCAGGCCCTAGCTCTCGCTTGGCACTCATGAGTGCTACCCCAAAAGCAGCAACCCCTTGGAGAGATGGCTCGCCACTCACTCTCATCTATCTTAGTGCCAGTGAACTAGCGAGGTGACCAGGCTTTCCTCCTGCCGCTTTAATCCGTTATTGATGGCACCCTCTTAGTCGAGATCCCGCTACTCTTGCTACCGGTGTTCAAGTATTATTATTAGTTCATTTTAATTTTACTCAATAGTGTGATGGCACTAGAAATGGGCAGGCTGTGTACCGAGTGTTGATTTATCGCAATTTTATGATAAGAGTCAGATGAAGATGAATTGTTGAGCGGGCTGGGAGTAAATCGAATTTGCCTCCTTGCGATGCATCATCACCGAGACTGGATGGGTGCTCTGTTTACTGCAACAGCTCAAATTGACGAATTTTTCTCTCTGTCCGCTAGGTGTCGATGAGCATGAATCGTTTGGAAAACGTGGCCAACTTCACCGAGTTCGTCAAGGCCTTTTCACACTTTGGCATGGAAATGGTGGAGCTTGCTCAGTTGACCAGTGATCGACAACAGGCAAGTGTTGCTAGTAGACCGATCATGCCTCATTGAACTTTGTATCGTTTCCTTTGGGTAGGACTTGAAAAACGAGAAACGACGTGCACAGATGGCCGCGGCTCGCCGAACCCTCGAGCGTTCTACCATGATGCTGCTCACTACCTCCAAAGCTTGTCTACGCCATCCCGACTGCCAGCCTGCACGCGACAACCGTGATACCGTATTTGCTCAAATGCGCCGTGCGATGGACTTGATCCATTTCGTGGTGAAAGAAGGCATCATCATGTACCAGGCCCAAACCTCGAGCATGATGGCAGCCGGGGCGGGAGGTGCTTCCGGCGCAGGCCCTGGTACCTCTTCACCGCATCACTTTCATCGACCCACCTCTTCATCTTCTTCTTCTTCGCTTCATTTGCCCTTTGATCCGCACAATGAGGCTCTTCTTTACGGCGGCGAGTATTTGCAGCATGCGCAGCAGAGTCAACACCGCTCGGGTCGTGATGCTTCCATTCCCAAGTACCAAAGGCGAGGTCAACTGCACAGAACGCAACGCGCTATTCCGGGCGGTTCCTTTGTGCTTGCCGTGGAAAGCACGTTGCGTTGGTTGCATGAGCAGTTAGACACCTGTCCCACCATAGTCAACATTCTAAGACGTATCAACGAGCTACTCGACTTGGCACGAATGGGTCCGCTCACCGGACCGGTCAAGGAGCAGATTGTGTACGCCTTGGACGCTGCCATTGAACGCACACAAGACTTCACCGACTCAGCCTATACCAATCATGAACACCGTGAAAGGATACTACTTCTTTGCGACCAGATCCGTACCGAGCTCGGTGCCCTTTTCCGCGTTGCCTCATGTCTGGTGAGTTGCTCAAAACATACCCACAACTCGATTCGATTGACTACGGTCGAGAACACACATAGCATACGACACTTGAGTGCACCTCATTGCATGGTCTGGTGGCTTGGGTCGGGTGGGCGAGCAAGTTGCAACCACACCGTCTTAGTCATCATCATCGACAGAAAGTTATGTTCTCTGGAGATGACTCGCCCGATTTCGATTCGTTTTATTCCTAGCAATTAAGTTGGTATGTCGCTGATTTATTATTCTACTTGGTTGGCTGGAAGTAGTGTCACTTGGTGGTGTTTCTTGCTCGGCTACCGGATTCGATCCACTCACCTGGGGGCCAAACACGATTAGCTCGTGCCACTTTACATATTACCTAGCCTGGCCTGTCCCGGTAGTACACTCTGCACTACATTGCTTCTCTAGTCAGCCAACTATCGATCTGGCTATTTTGCAAACTGCTTCTCATGAAGGCAGAAAAGAGCAGAACTGGCTGTTCAACTCCACTTCTATGCCACATTACCACACTCCAATGCACTGATTTATAAGTGTGCATATTGGAAAAGTGGGAAACCCCTAGACTTTGGGTAACGTCTCTGTCTTAACTTGATTCGATTCATACAGCGGAAATTTTTTTCTGTGTTAACGGTGTTAATTGAAATGACAAATTTGTTAATTTGGTTGGGTTTTTACTTTTTTAAATTATAAATTATGTTCTATGTTGTCATATTGTTACGGAGGCATTATGAAGATAAAAAACTTGATTTAAGTTAACTGTAAGATTGAACACACTTATAAGAAATATTTATATTAGAAATATAAATATCAAATAAAACATGAATTTGGTCTATTTTTTGTGAAATTTATTTTTAAATTTGTAAAAATTGTAAATTAAATTCCTATCCTCATAACTGGTAGACCGATGGAGATGCACTAAATTGTTTTCTTTTCAAGGTCTTGTTTGGCGCTTTCCCAAGTTGAGGCGCGAACTGGCAGAAGTGGTGAGGAAGACGCGAGAGAAAGAGAGAGAGAGAGAGAAAAGTTTCAGCCTCTGGTCGACACTGTTGGAGATTGGGGCCGCTTATAATGGAATTAGGATTCGATTCTTCGATTCCATTGCTTGGGGTTGGAGATCGAGTGAAGTGAACCTGCAAGCGGCAGGCTCTTGGCCGTCGACCATTTCCAATTACGTGGCATCGATTTTTCGACTCAACTCGCTACTAAGACGCAAGGAAGCGCTTCGTTTTGTCTGTCGGCTTGCCAAACTCTCGTGCTGCGTTTGTGTCTCGTTGGGTTTTTTTTAATTTCGACTGATCGCCGATGCTGGTGGCACTTGCAGACGGACAGATCTTGAACAAAATATAATTCCCATTTAATGACCAAACACAACAGACCCAAACTTAGCTCGATTGGTCCGCTTCTGGCGTATCTTCCAGCATCACAATGCGACCCTGATCCAGTGATGCATTGAGCGTGCTTGGTTGATTGCAAATTTACTTCCGCTTCGAGTTGGACAATGGCGGTGACTGGTTGGTTACCACTAGGCTTGTCACCGCGAGCCACTCGATGATGCCCTACCACATTTGCTTATCGATGCTGTGGCTTCGACAAATGCGCTGCTTGAGCAACTCTTCAATTAGCTGGCACCAGGCCTACCCACGCTTCGCCAAGATTTTACTTACTCGACTCCATTTCCCGAGACAACTTGCAGATATAGTGATAGCAGAGAGCAATGGTGTGGCGTAGTATTTCGGTGACAATAGTCCATGGTGATGCTTGATGGCTCCACTTGAATTGGTCCCTGTCGCATTGCGAGTGATCGCTACATCAGTTGGACTAGTCGGCTCTGTGATGGATCGAGCTCACTGCTATGCCATTGATGCTCATCGGTCACCGCCGCACTGACGTTCCTAATGAGACGATTTATTTTGTTTGTACTGCAATTTCTTCAAATGATATTTGAAAAAAAATTGTACTAGACGAGCCAGTGTGCAAGCGAGCACGTTTAGAAAGTCCACCGCCTCAAAGTTGATTTATCTGTTTTGCCTAATGGCTGCCCATTTGTGGCTGGGTAACTCGATTATCCTTCTACTGACCCGTGGGATGGTCCGTGTCGCAGTTCACTGGGCCATATCTGATTGGCCACGTTTACTTTTTTTCCAATTTTTATATCAACCACACGATGATTTGCTCGACAACAAATCATTATAATCTCTCAATGCTACTTAATTCCAACAAAAAAACTTTCCAATCAACTCACCAACTATGAATTACGGTATACGGTTACCGTTTCTCTAAGATATACAAGTAAAATTTTAAGTTTAGTTTTAATTTTGGTATAAAAAAGTTGTGTCAGAATACTTTAGGTGAGTGGGGAAAATGCAAGACAGAGAGCTCTGAAGCGAACTGCCATTGAAGCGATTCATTATGATGGTATATTGCACCACCACACCACTGGTCCCTGAAGTGGTTTTGTTTCTACATACCTATTATGATTCATATCAATCATTTCATGGTTCAATTTCTCAAAACAATTGCAGAATGAGCGAATTGACAGCGGAAACTTTCCTTAGAAGTCCCAGACAAAGCTTATGATGGCAAACACAAGTTAAGAGCACTTCAAGTTCACATTCAGGTGCGCTCTAAACCAAATTGACCGTTTTTAGTTACAATAACTTTTATAGAGGAATAACAACTATAAAGGTTGACCATAAAAAGGTAAACTATTATTATAATAATTATAAGAGACTAAAATTTAAGTTGCTTTCTCACAAATATAAAATCTAGGATTAGTTGTTTTATTTTTAATTTAAGTCAATCGGTTTTGATTGTGCGAATAATCTTAGTGATAACAAAAAATTGCCGCCTTTTATGTTACATTGATATCTAGAATTGTTTAATTAGTCGTATAAAATTTCTAAAATTCTATCTCAAGTTCTTGACAACATTAAGTTTTGGACCAAGTGAAACACTCAGTTTAGAGATGTCTACTTTGGCGTACAAGTGAAGTGAACCAATGATAAAGTGAACCAATTATTTACCCTTCCTCACTCTCTCTCGCTCTTTCGGGTTTCTTTGCAGTGTGAAATCAATCGGTAGTGGGGGGTGGGAAGAGGGCGATGTTTGTCCACAGTGAGAGTGGCCCAAATCGAAGCAGTGAGACTGGTGTACATGCTAGATGGTTTGACTGGCCCACTGCACTGGTGGAATGTGTCGCACTATCTGTCTAGTAATTAATTTGCTGCCTTCCTCCCGTTGCAGTGGTGGTCACGTCATTGTGGCACACAAAGGGTTGCCAAGGTTTAGCCTATTGTCTCTGTCACTGGCGTTCCACTCTCGCGGTGGATCATTACGATAATTGACTGTCACAGGGGCGCTCTTGTTCCAGACCACTCGGTGGGTTTCACCCATTGGCGTGACCAGTTTTAGGGCACATAACCACCTGGGCTAAGTTTAACCACCACCACCACTATTGATATGGCCACTTGCAGCATTTGTCTCTCATATGATCGACAATTTGGTGGATTAATTGTATATATCGAAAGCCTAAGTGATACATACACAATTCAGATTGGACCGTGCTACCTTTCCAGATTCTCTCGTTGACTGTACAATTTTTCTCAGGGTGGGTTTGACCTCAATGTTGTAACCATAATATACTACACTCAGCAAGTGGCCCTAATTGAGATCTTACGGCTCACTACTTATATATGTATGCAGTATCGTCGCGTCAATTTGCGCAACTTTGCATTTTGATGAACATTACCACTACTCACTACTTTACTCAATTCATTGGAGACTGGTGTTACTTTCGGTGCCTCGCACATTGCTTGTTCAAAACACTTTATATTGTACAAAATTTTAATTTTAATTTAAAAACTTTTAGTAATTGTGAAACATATTTCTGTCGTTCTCCGTCTCTTGTCCTCACTCTCTTTCACTTTTCAAATGAAGTTGCATGCCGTTACCTCAATCTATTACATTGCAAGAGTATTTACTTTGTGTTATGTGTATGCGCTTTGGTGAAACAGAAAAGAGCAAAAATGCCCCGGTGACACTTGGCGCACCGGGACCGGAGCAAGTTTTCAAATAGAAAAGTTTTTCCTTTTCTCTTTCTCTCTCCCTCTCTTTACTCACCATTAGAGAAAAAAGAAAAGAACTCTCTACAAACTTATGATTACACGAGGTAGGCAGAGTGTGTATGTAAGTGTGTTATCCGTGCTCGGTCATCAAGCCCATTTACGCTGCATAAAGTTGGCAAATGAATTCATTCTTTGGTGCACTCGAGATTATCGATATCTAGGGTAGGGGAGGTGTCTTACTTGGCAACTTGGTGACACCTGAAAACTTGCTGTCTACCACATTACGAAGACTAAGAGCTGGTTTCATTTTTTTATTTGTTTCCTTCTCTCTTGATTTGGTAATTTATTCAGAAAAAATGTGTTTTTGATTTATGGTGACCTAGCGAGCCGAGTGAGGTTGTTTGTCAATCCGATGCACTGCGGTGCTGAGTTTTGCTTGTTTTTGCTCTTGTTGCAGATCAGAAGTGTAATGTATTCACGAGAAGAAACCGTTTTGGTGATGTTCAGCATTCGACTCGATAGGAACCGTTCAGAGCCATACAAAAACAAAATTTACCGTTTCTTGGGAATAGTTTTGAGAGAAAGAGAGAGAATAAGGAAGAGAGTTGCAATCGAATACCGAGAGCGTGATCAAATGGTTGCTGTGAACAGCAATGGCTTGTCATACTGTCCATCGAAATGGGCACACGAATGCTGTGCTTGGTCTCTGGTTACGCTTGGTGAACACCCCCCTTGCCTCCTTTGTCCACTGGTTAGTTGTCCATGAAGACGAAACATCTCATTTATCGGACTTCGCTTTGGACATTGTCTCATTTGTGACCGTAATTAGTCTCAGTGTGTAAAGCTCTGCTTCTATATGCACACCACCAAGTAGAGGGCTCGAGCACTAAGATAGACGGCCTCATTAGTAGCTGATCCTTTCGCCCAACTTCTTCACCTCTTCTCCTGTCGCTTTTTATTTCAACCCGATTCCTCGCTTCTTTGCCTTTCCTCCTTTTTTCACTGAAACTGAATCTCCTCTTTCACAACCTCTACATCAGAAAAGAACGTTAATTTAATTTTAAAAACTGAGACCACGCTCGATAGTCTAGGGTGGACTCTGTGCACCTTACCCAGGAACCGAGTCAACTACTTTGATACTGCTTCAGCCACTAAGCTGCTCATTCCAGGTGTCTCTCCTCCTTGCTCTATCTTCAGAAGAAAGTAAACGCAAATTTAATTGTATTATTAAGCCGGCAAACCTCTAGGCAGCCCCGAATAGTTGGTGGAATTAAAATGGGCGGCGGCATAACAATCCCCTAGCGGAGACTAATATGGCCCTACTGCCTCACAAGCGCAGCCATGATAATTGGATTTGTTTTCTACTTCTTGCTGACGCTACCTCGTCGACAAATAAACCTATCTCCGTTGCTCATACTATTCTTTCATTTCACTATTTTTGCATATTAGCGAGCTCAAATGAGAAGTTTGGCGTGGTTTGGTTGCTGTCAAGTAAGCTTGGTTTTTATTTTCGCTGAATGCCTAACGGACATCACAAGAAGGTAGCATCGTCCTCTAGAATAGGTGCTATGCAATTTTATGCTTAACAAAAACGTGATTATCCAGATCGAGTAGATTGGACTAGACTTGGGAAGCACTATTAAGGCACATGCATGTGCAGCGCTAGTTATCATACCAAACAATCTATTTGAATTCTCCACTCTAGCAAGGTTTGTTTTTTTAAATTCCACTATCCCATTCTTCAAACAAGATAAGCCTAAATAAGCCAAGTTTTTAGTTCAAGCACAAAGTTTACACAGATGCTACACTTTGAGATACAGGGTGAACTATTCTTGACACTTTAGTTTATTGACTGTGATCTTACAAGAAACATGGTGAGTGAAACAAAATGCAACAATACTAATCTTTATCAACAATGTATTTGTTAACTACTTAGAATTTGTTGTTTTTGTCGTTTTCAGACAGAGATTAAGTAAGACTAAAATTGGATTTTTGACTCAAATTTCGTTTTCACTTACTAAACTGCACTGTATTTAATGCGAATTTTAATCTGTTGTTTTTGATCAAATTTTGATCAAAAACATTCTTGATGTTCGTTTTTTTATCAACAAGGATTTTATTACAACGTCACGTTTACCAAAATATGTGTTCTAATAAAGTTAATTTTGTTATTTTTTTTGAAAAATTCCTTTGCTTTGTGTGATTAATTAGTCTAGGTTAAATAGACATTGTAGGTTAGACTGAATAGACTATTTTGTATTGTAGAGGGAAACTCCATTCATAATGCTATTTGTGAAGAGTGTACTGCCGTTCTGTTCTGTATAAATCGAGCAAAGTGGTTTGTCGAATTGACACCGGAACTATGTCCTCGGTTGCGTAATCTCACTCAAAATAACTAAACCAACCACTGGTAACATGCTTGGTGACAAGACCAACCACCTTATTATCTATTTACCCAAACTTTGAGTAGCCTGGTCAATACTCAATAAATACATAGCAAAAAAAAGAGAGTGAATGTGAGGAGAAGTAGCTTGGTAGCTCACCATTAGTGGGCCAATGGCACCGATGCACGACAAGGCCCGGTATAATACCATTGAGCATAGTATTGCACTGTTTACCTGTGTTCATCGTTACTGTCCCCTACCGCCAATGACGACAAACAAGCACAGTGGAAAAGTATTATTTATTTTTAATTTCAACACATTGCCACAAGGCTTGCTTTCTCGAAATCGATGACTGAGCGGTAAACACAAACCATAGTGAATGAAGCCCTCTTTTTGTGCTTTCGCTGCTAGATGGCACGAAAATGGTACTCCGAGTGGCCTGTGTCAAAATGGGCTCAGTAGGCCTACGGTGTCAGTGACTCACCGAGTTCAACTAGGAGCTTTGTGTTGGCGTAAAGTCACCTTGCCTGCCGCACACTGCTCTGATCAGTGTGCAAGGTCATGCCATCTGTAGTTCACAGTACCTATTGTCTAATTGTCTCATTTATATTCCATCGGTGGGCATCGATTATTTACTATTCTCACTGCGGTCCACAAACAATGCGACGAACGCAATGCAAACCCAACACTTTGCGGGTAAATAATTTAAGACTCTTGTTGTCAAAGATTCAAACAAATGCCTCAACACACCGTGGCCAAGCATGGTAACAGTCTAAATCTAATTTGCACAAGCTAGCAATGTGAATGTTTGGTTTGCCATGGTCTGAACTCAATATTTGAACTTTTTTGCGGTTTCCACCTTCATTAGACATCAAAGGGTATTTTTTGTGTTTTTTGATCGGATTAGGGTAGAAAATTTTCCAGACAAAATTCCGCCAGTTTTAATTATCTGCCCTACAAGTTGGTTAATTTGTGACATGTTATGGTGAGTCAAGCGAAACAGTTCTTGCCATACACTCTTTCTCGCTCCAGCCAGATATGACCATTAGCATCCCTTTCATAGATTTTAATATATTATAAGACTAATTAAATTATTACCACACTAGGCTTTAGGTTGACAGAGTGGTCAGTAGTTGTCGCCTGGAGTGAATCATTGGCTTCAGTGAGCACCATAGCCCGCAAGGCACCGCCACTACCGAGTTCGCTAATTAATGATACTTACCGTAGCACACTTTGTTTATCTTTTATTGTAAATATGTTCACAGTTATCTGCTTATGTGCTGGTTACATTTTGATGTCTTTCCTTTTCGCATATCCACTAATTCAACAGCTTTATTATTATTATTTTCAGAGTGATCCTCATCTCGACGCTTCTCCAGTAGAAGAGATAGAAACCTCCGTGATGCAAATCTCTAAACTTACAAGCGATCTGAGGCGTGAGGTAAGTGTGTCGCGGGAATGGTCATGTTGATGGCCTTAAGCTACTTTCACTGAGCTTGTACCCCACTCCCCCCCACAGCTGCAAGATATCGCTTTAGAACAGGCGGACGAGCTGTTTCGGATGCACTCGTCGCTAGACCTGCCACTTTTGCTCAAAACCTCGGCCATTGACTGTGATCACGAGCAGGTGGATGAGCTAATCGAGCAATTTCGCGAACATTCCGACCACGTGCAAGAAGTGTGTCGGTTGTTGTTCCACGTAGCACCCACCGCTGCCCTTCAAGTTACTGCCGGCCACACGGAAACCTCGATTGAAATCCACAGCGAGCAACTGCTTACTGCGTTTCACACTCTCATGCTCCACTCCAACAGCAAGATTGTCAAGGAGAACTACGAGGTGTTTGCCGATGTGTGGTCTACCCTAGTAGGCGACATCACGCAAATCATGCGCGACCTTAGCGACTGTCTGCGCGCGGCCAACCTTCGCGAGCAGATGACTCGCCCTGTAGTGTCAGTCCCTCCACCACCTCCCCCGCCCCCACTGCACCAGCCGCACCCACCTGGCATTCCACAGGGCCCGATGGGTGCGATGGGCTCGCCATCCATCGCTACCGCGCCAGTACCCATCGGGCCCAACCCAGTCGGCTACATGGCGCCAGGCCTCGAGCCAATGCCAATGACCGGTGATACTGCTGGTGACCCCTATGGACCAATGGGAGCAGCGATGCCTCCACCTACCTCCGGCGGCATACCAGGAGCCCCCACGGGCCAGGAGGGAACCACGGGCCCAGGCAACCACCATCAGCGCCCGGAGAGGCCTACCAACGTCTCAATTAACCCCGAGGTAGATGTGGTGGAAATTGAAAAGTGGCCCACTCAACAGCAGAATGACATGGAAGAGAACGATATTGTGCGCAAAGCAAAGAGCATGTCTGCAATGGCTATGTCGATGTTCCAGTTCACTCGTGGTGAAGGTGATCTCAAAACCACTCAGGATCTGTTTACACAAGCTGAATTCTTTGCGGACGAAGCAAACAAACTGTACAAAATTGTCCGTCACTTCACTTATCAGGTGAGCGAGCGAGTCAATTCCAGTGATAGTAAACATGGAAATATTTGTGGAACTTAATTGTTGGATTTCACTTCAGATTCCTGCCGGCGCCCCGAAAAAGGAGTTGCTAGACTGCATCGACCAAGTACCCACCTATGTACAGCAATTGCAATTTGCAGTGAAGAACGTGACCGTTGGCAAGACAGCTACTTTCACCAAGGTGGACAATGTGATCCAGGAAACCAAAAATTTGATGGCGGTAATCACACGTGTGGTGACTGCCTGTATCAATTGTGCCAGCACGGTAAGTTGTTGTGTTATTTGTACCAAGCATCCGCCAATGAATTATCTTTGTTTACCCTGGACAGTACAACCTGGACATGCAGGGTGCGTTGCGCAGCGGTCGATCGCGCACCCTCTCACCCTCGTATCGTTCCGAAACGGAGATGTTCTTCGAAGGAGGCGCCATGTCGAAAGGCGGCGTGGCCTCCTCCGATCCGGACATATGACAATTCGGAATGGGCCGTAGGGCCCTCAAGCCTTCGAGTGAAGGAGACGCGCGTCGAACACGCGTGTCTTTTTTACTCTTTTAGGGTCAAAATCCAGACGAGATTAAGAGTAGAAACAAGCAGTGGTGGAAAGCGAGTCACCGGCAGTGGCCCGCTCGTCGTCATCATAGCACTGCACCATCGGTATGTCCCCTTCTCTCCCATCTCTCCTCTCGCCGTCGCCTCTCACTAACCTCGCTTTCTTGCCTTGTTCCCGTCGCCTTACTAACCAACTCCTACGAGTTCGAGCTAATGCCTAACTAAACACGACTAACACGAAAAGACAACACTGATCGCAGCCATACTTAGCCAGCTTCATTGTTTGATCTCACTGTTACGCTTATGCCTTATACTATAGAGAAGCGTAACAAAGACACAAGTTACACTCAGACCACGCTCAACAACTTTTCTCTTTCATTCCATCTTTGTAATGTTCTTTTTTCTTTGATATATTCTCTGGTTTATTTTTTTCTGCTTATTTTAAACACTCTCCAAAACAACATACACACACAATTTTCACCAATTTTCAAATTGATTAGTGTTCAATCAGTGTTGATCATTTTATGTGAAAGTGCCTAGCAAGGCAAACAATTCAAGACGTGAACCAGACAACGAAGTGAACTAGACTCCTTTCAACTCTCTGTTAGTAGTAGCTAGATAGAAGGTCGTCAATGTGACGCATTTACGCACCTTTCTGCTTGGATTAGAATAGATGAGACAGCGAGTAATGACAGCCTTGGAGATGGAATTTGAAATTAAGCCTCCCAAGTCTGACTAGTGTGTTGTCCGAGTGTTGAGCTCGCTTCTCGGGATTGAGTACTCACTCACTTTGATTCACACTGTGACTGCATTATTAGTTTCATTTGGCCAACACTACCGACCAAGCCACCAAAATCCAGTTCCAAATTTGTTTTGTTTTATTCAGTTTTATACTGTTCCATCAAACTCAATCTATCTAATTGCAATTTAGTGTCACTTTACTGTATTAGTTTTGTTTCAAAAACAGTTTGCATGTGCCTTCCACTTGCAATCTTTGAGTTTCTGGGTGTGACTATGTCGGTAGCAGTCTGGAACTGGAGTTGGTCGAGTTGAGGCTAATCGGATTTGGGAGCACTTGCGGCTTGAGCGTACTGTGTGTTGTCACAGCGCTTCACTTTCTCTAATCTTGACACATGCCGAGCCATCTCGCTACTCGCGTTTGTCTCTTTGCTTTATCTCTATCTAGCCGTCTTTACTCGAGCTAGATCGATCAACTTGGTAGATAAAGTCCACTAAGCAATAGCAGCAAGAGTCGCGCACGGCGACACTTAATCCGGGGACTCGACTTCTCGGGCCGGCTAATGCCGATGAATATTTCATACCGATGCTTGTTTTGCTCGATAATCTTGTGTTTCCCCCTTTTCCTCCTACAAACCCTATCGACAACACACAACAAACAGACAATAGTCCAAACATCTTGCCAGTGTAGCCTCGTGTCTTGGCGATTATGCCTAGACCGCGTAATTACAGTGTAGCATCAATGCAGTTAGTTGGGTTTTCATACCAAGCTCGAGCTTGCTTGACTCTGACCAGTTCACCATCAGTAGCGGCATTACCACCAGCCGCAGCCACGTCTGGCGTTTGGCCAGCAGCTTTCTCTCTCTCTCTCTCTCTTGGGCACCTCATAGTGCCTTTCTCAAGCCTCGTCCTTACTTCATCCGCCCTTTCCAGTGCCTTCTCGCGTGCTATTTCTCAGTGGCCATCTCCGCGAAATTAGACCAGCCTCATCAATTTGTCACTAGAGCGCAGACAGATCAAATAGCTTTGGTTCGATTGGATCTGATCGGAGCCGGTTTCTGGTTATAAAAGTTTTTATGTTTTGCCATCTGTCTATCTCTGCTCGCACCAATCTGGGCCCATTGCATCCGTGCGTTACATAACACCTTTTGCAGATCAAATCCTTCCCATCGAGTCATTCAAAGTCTTTTGCACGGTTACAATTCGTTGCGTGTCGTGGTATGTCGCGGAATAATATTCTCACAACTCACACCGCACTCAAAACTGACATATGGCCTGCCTCTCCTCAAGTAGGCCAATTTCAAATCTATCATTTCACATATATGCCACAGTCTCTGGGACGTCTAAATTTATTTGTTTCGTCTATGTGTTCTTCAAAAATGTGAAAAGTGTCAAGTGAAATGCAGGCAACAAGGCGCAGAAGCAGTAGCATCACCAGGCCATGCTGAGCACCAACCCTGTTTTGTGCATTGAAGTATCATTTTTGGCTAGAAGAATCTGCTGTGTCCAGAATTCATAAATAATCGTCTTAATTTTGATAAGTCTCTTTGGTTCTCCTCTCTCTCAATATCTTCATCGTGCTTAGATTTACTGCCGACGTAGCGGGCAAGCTGGACCAGTGTCAGTCACTAGTGTGGTACATTTGTTTCATTGGACTCTGCCACTGGCGAGCTGTCAGTAGCAATGTGATTTATATGCGGAAATTATGATTGAGAATTAAGAACACTCTGGCGCCAGCAAGAAAGTGAGGGTGGCCAAGGGCCAGTGGAGCTCACAGACTAGCTCGCCTCGGACGTGTCTGGGCGCAAGCCTGGCCCGCGAGCGCACCTAATCCAATTAGAATAGAGGCCTGTGACTGACACTAAAGCAACCGGCCTCATTGTTTTAACTCTTCGCCAGTGGCGACCTCGTGGTTAAGAGCGCGCTGATCATCCACCGCGATCGGCCTGCCAACATGACGCCAGCATCTGCTGCCACTGCCTTTGTCTTCTCCTTCTTCACATTCGATTGGTTTCATTCCACAGCTCACTCCTCAATTTCTCTTTGGCCCTTCTAATCGGGTGCGCGCATTCTCACTTAATTTGTCCGAGCTAGTCCGGAGTTAGTCTAATTATACCGATGTGGGGCCTGATAGCGGCGTTGGTTGGCTGGCCAGGCCATTATTGCGCTGCGTCAGCACAATTTGGTCCACCCAGTTCGCTCATCAAGACACTGCCAGAATGCCTCGTGCCATTCAGTTTCACAAGCCAAATCAATCACCACTTTAATCTATGCGCGCAATCGAGCATCGACGAATCCAAATTTAACTAGTCACTCAATGGACCCTCGGTGACGAGACAGACAGAATGGAACTTTTGGAAACAAGGTGTATGAATTATGTTCTATAACTGCAAAGCAAGACAATCGTCTTAGATTTTTCAAGGAAAGTATGGGCAAAATGGTAGTAGGTGCACGCTCCCAATCACAGCCATATTCATCTGAGCTGAATGCCAAACAACCCTCTCCCAAAATGGTGGTTTACTGGTCAGACTCGACCACTCGAGTCTAAATATTAAGTTTTAGTTTAGAATCTCTTGGTAGCTTTAGACACACATACACCTACACACAGACACCCACACACCGATAATAACTTAAACTAAACGGATTTTGACCCAGTCCCAAACCTAACCCCTCCCTCAATTTCAACACTCGCACACTTGAGTTCATCATGACGTCAGGTTGATGGTACGCGCATTCCTCGCATTTTTACGCGTGTTATCAACCTCATTTTCGTTTCACTTTATTTTCTCAATTTTTCAACTACCTCTTCACATTTTTCTAACTTTTTGATTTCCGTTCCAAATTTTTAATTTGTCTGACTTTCATACATTCCATTTCGTGCATTTTTAAGTATTTTCACTTTATTTTCTATTGCATTATATTATAATATATATATATTATTATGTGAATGAACTTTTTTGAAATCAAAAAGCCAACTGATTCGGGTACTAGATAACGTGGAACCTGCCTTATATAGCACTTCTATCTCTCTAAAATGTTAAACTCTCTTTCTCTTTTCCTCTACATATCGACTGCGCGCTTCACCGATTCGCATGGACGGTTTCTGTCCATTTGAACCATTTTAATTTTATTCATTAATAGTTAGGAGGAAGAAAACATTTGATTTTTTTTGTTTCAAAGCTCCAAAAGACAACATTTTTATTTTTTTATATTCATTTTTTTTAATTTTGATTTTTTTCTGGAAAAACAAGAATTTTATACTTATTTAGTTTTGATTATACATGATGAAAAAATGATCTCACTTCTTTTAGAGTCACCAACTTATATTAAAAAAATATTTTTGCTTGCTCAAGAAAATGCATTCTTTTGATCTGGAAAACTCGAATCAATTCGAGGCATATCTTTGAGGCAATGTGATCACCCCAAAAAACTCTGCCTAACTTCTCGAGAGCCTAGACATGACACATCTCAAGACACGTCGGGCTGGCACGAGAGGTTGCGACTCGACTCGTTTCCTTAGTTCAAGTGGAGTTCTCATTCAAAAACGATTCACACACACACAAACTTACACAAGGTATATTGGTTATTATAGGTAAAAAATGGTAAATTTAAAATAGCACCACTCTCTAGTGGGGTCGAGTGCCGTTTAGAAGTAAGCGTTAAGTGCCCTACCGACACACACACACACACACTGTGATAGACGCAAAGTGCGCGGTGACAACAACTCCACTTGAGATTCTCTGCCTACTCCAATGTGCAACCTAGAGTCAACAGAATCAATCGTCAAAAGCTAATTAAACTGAAGCTGAGCTAGTTTTCAATTTAAAATTGAATTTTGTAATTATTGAAACAAATATTTGGGGAATTATAGCGCCTCTCTCTCTCTCTCTCGTGGCACCGCACTACTAATGCGTACCCAGACAGACTCACTTACACCGAACACGCCTTTAGTATTGCAAAATATACGAATTTTTCTGTTTTCTATGTTCACCATATCTAATTTCTTTTTCTTATATATATTTAATTTAATTTCTATACACGCTTTTGTCTGTCTGGAACACCAAAATACATTTTAAATAGGGATCTCAGCTTAATCCAATCGAAAATCGAATTGGAAGAAAAACAACACTTTAGGACCAATTATGAAGTTACTTTCGGAGAAAAGTGCAGTTTTTTTCTGGGGTTGGATTAAGCTAAGAGCCCTATTTTAAAGTTAACCCAAAAATGACTATTGAAAGAGAATCCGAATGATACCGACCACTTGAGAATGCAAAATCCGATTGAGAAAGATCTCTACAAAAAAAAAAATTCTCTCTCTCCCTCTCTCTACTCTTTTGCACAGACTCTAGGATGTGTGCGAGCTTCTTTTCTACTCTATCCGTGTGTCCATTTGTGTTTCCTGTTGTTGTTGCCCAAAATGCGTTTAGCACATTTCTCTCTTACCACCACTTCTACATCTTCATGGTTAAGTCTTAACTTAAGACCTATGGCCTAGATTTTTATTACTCGATTTTCTATTTCTATTGTCGCAATCTATCGCTTTGGTTACTATCAGCTTTGAATGATGGTTTTACACAAATTGAAGGCTAAATTATAATTTCTATCATTTCCCTTCCTTTCTATACTGTGAGCTTGGGGTCGCGAGCGAACCCAAAACAGCGATTGACAGTGTAACACACTACCACCACCCACCAGCCTTAACTCCAATGAACAATGATCTCTTGCGCTCCCTTTTGTGTCGCATTTGCAATTATTGTCTATTTTTTAGATTGCTCATAAAACACAAACCTTTGCAAAATGTCTATATTTTGATTTGATTCAACACCAAATCAATGTTCGGTCCAATTGTGTTCGATTGGCCATTTCTTGTATTCGGGTGCCACATGGGACAGCTTTGTGACTTATTCCATTATATTTGAGGTGTAAAAACCAAGCAGGCCAAGTTGATCGCGCACTGCAGCCGAGCTCGGTTCCGATTTCGGTTTCTCGGTGCCGATTACCGCAATTCATCTTCATTTGACCTAGGCAGATCTCAATCTCTAGGATCCTCGGGTTCCGGATATCGAAGTTTTAGCCTCCTCTCTGGCCATTGCGCCTAAACATGTCTATCTCTGTGCTTGTCTCTATCCCGGAGCACAATTAATTACAATTAATCACAACACACAAGCAGAGGAGCGCAATGACACCAAACTTTGGGTCAACCCGAAACTGCTTGACTCGATCGATCACTAGACCGATCCATCTATCCATCACCTCACTTCACTCGGTTGGCCAACAATAACAACACACACACACAGAGACACTCGACATGACCCATGCCATCCAACTAACCACCACCAAAACACACTGATATCGCTTGTTTGTTTTATATCTTCTTTAACAATAATTTTAACATTCCTATTTAACCCGTCTCTCTCATTTGTCTGTAAATATGATTATATTGTAACAAAGTTCTCAACTCTAATTTCCACATTCACACACTCTGTCATGGATGAAAATCTACTTTTTTTCTCATTACCTTACCGATATATAGCTGGCTGTTGTTTTATGCATTTTGATCAATTGTTTTAAAATATTAATAAAAAAATTAAAAATAATAATTTTGATGTTTATTTATGAATGATTTATAATTTATTTTTATTATTTTATATAAAATCATGACATATGCGATTGGCTTTTGCTTAGGAAGGTTCGATCTATCTGTGACTCGAATGTCTACGCACAGTATCAATGATTAATTGGTGAGAGCACTGAGGTGCCTCTGGCTTTTGCCTAAACCAACTTGCATTGCCTCCATGGACAAGCGCCGCAAGCTCCAAATCGCATTCGCACTAGGAGATTGACTCGAAACAGAGACATTATTTTAATTAACTTTCAATAGACAGGGGAGAGAGAGAAAGGGGAAGAGACATCACCTCTTACACTATGAAGTAGACAACTATCAATTTTTATCGTATCTATCGCTAGCTGTGATTCAAATGGAAATCAAGTTGAGCTTTAGTGTAGAAAGTGTCAGTGGTCCGCGTAGACCGAGTGGCCCATGAGGCCGATGCCCTGGGATTTATCCATCGCGCGACTTGAGTCGAGTCAGGCCAATCTGGCGACAGGATATGTCGCATCTGGCCCGGAGTAGTATAATTCATTGAGTAAATGAAAATTTATTTCTCACATCGACTCAGTCAGACAGATTCACATGCCACAGATCGAAAGAGACACCCATGCGGAGCAGATGTAAATGTACGCGTGGGGTGCGATCCAGTAGCACCACTGCGTCATGATTCCAATTGGAATCTAATCAAACCAAATTGACTTTCATTTCCTCCCTCGCTTCTGCCACTTGCGCTGCCTGGCCGCACTTGTGCAAACAGTCCAAGTCCGCAGCCTGCTGGGACAAGAAGCAGCTACGCGCCGAGGATCGCCAGTCACCACTGCCACCAGTGGAAACAGTCCTGCCACTGTTCACCCATTTGCATTGCTTAATTTAGTTTTAACAAGCGACATCCGTCTTCTTCTAGATCACAAGTTCAGATTCCGTGCTGAAGCGAAGGGCTGGGCTGCCCGGCGAGGGCGCTGGCGAGCTCGGACAAGCAAAGCCAGCACATCACTATCACTCGGTCGCGCACTCACCCGACTCCATTTTGGCGTGGTCTTCGTCACTCTCCTTCCCGATTGACACTCTCTCCCTACCCGTCTGGCCAAGCTTGCTGCAATGTGATCGGGCTGCTGTCGGGTTTGTCTGGTCACTCAGTCGTTTCCACTCGGCAAACCACCAAGCTTCTTTGAGCCATTTCAGGTTTGCAGTGTTTATACAAAAGTGCATCAATTTAATTTTCAAGTCTAATTGAAAACGGATTCCGAGATGCAACAGAAGCCATTTGCTCCAAGCCTTATCTGCCTACTGCCACTGCTGTTCGGTAGTTTGTGGGCACTGTCCGACTCTTCTACTCCTGCTGTCCACTTGAGCCGAACAGCGTTAGCAGAGGCTGCCAACGATGAAGAAGCACTGCCTTCGGAAGACGCTGCTGCAGTGGCTACTTCGCATCTAGTCCACCGACACGATTTATTCCACCTGCACGAGAGGGACAGCAACCACACTTGGGTCAATGCAACTGGCTTAGGTTCGATGCTTCGTAACTGTTCTTACGTGCACCACGATGTCTTCTGTGACTGTGACCTGTTGTTAAGACGCTTTGCGTGCTACAACGTGCAATCCGTGGAAGACGTGCGTCGAGCATTTGACCATTTGCTCAACGTGACCCGACTAATCTACTGGAACCAGCTTGAGGTGCACTGCGTAGAGCCGTACGCCAGTGATGAGCCAGTTGACTCCAAGTCAGCCACTGCCTCGCCGGAGCGCAGTTTCCACATTTCCCACGAGTTATTCACCGAAGGGCCACGCTTCGAAGCAGTGGTCTTTGTGGGTGACTGCTCCAAGCCAAAGCACTATGACAATCTGATCACTGTAGACCGTGATGTGCAACGCATAGTGATGCTACGAAACATGCTGCGAATGGCCACTTCATGCAGTCTACTTCAGCCTAAGTTCGAACGACTGACCGAATTGGTGCTGCAAGATGGTCTTCTGGCAGGCGACATGATCTCAGCAACTTTCTCCACTCGGTGCCTCGGTAGGTGAATGAAGCGCACTCTCTGTCACTTACTCGTTTGCACACAGGCCAATATGGCACCCGCAACGAACCTATGCAACTATCACGTCTGATCATCTCGTCGTGCAACATCTCGCTGATCGAGAGTGGCGCCTTTCACAATTTCGCAGAACTCGAGTTGATCGATTTAAGCAACAACCAAATCTCCCATCTTTCGCGTCACGCTTTCGCGCCCCACCTGTATCGTTTGCGCACACTCAAACTAGATCGCAACAAGTTGACCAGTCTAAGTGGAGAGTTCTTTGAGAAACTTCCCGAGCTACGAGAGGTGATTCTGGCTGGCAACCGACTGACCACGTTGCCAGTGTTGCCGAATGCTGGGCCCGGTGTAGCCCAAGTGCTGCACTTAGCACACAACCCGTGGGATTGCCGCTGTCGACTCACCTGGATTCTCGAGGAGCCACTTGACTCGTTGAGACTGATCGCCGATGAGCCCAAATGCATGACACCAGCCACAGTGAAGAATAAAACTCTATTCAGAGGACTGCAAATAGTGCAAGACACCTTTTGCTGACTTCCTCAACTCTGTCTTCACTCATATCTTTGATGACTCTCAATCATATGCTTCTATAGTAAAAACTAGACAAGCCCGTTACGGATCTCAATTGAGCTTTCATGGGCACTTCACAACTGCACTAATCTGTTTTTGTGGTCAGAGTTGTGGGCAGTGATAACTTCCAAAGGGTGGCCTTGAAGCTTTCACTACAATTGTGAGAATGAGAAGTATGTGTGTCTAAAGTATCAGCCGCTATCAGTATTGGGCATGATAAGTAAGTGAATATGGTGACTGTGGTTTATTGTAACATGTGCCATTATGGCGGTAGTTTGGCTAAGTTACACTTGAATTTCGGACAATAAAACCACCGGCTGTAAACGGGTGACGCACTAATCTAAGGGCTACAGGTATCTAGTGGTGGCCTATTTAGGTGAGATACAACAGCAACCCCCCTGTCAGTGTTTTTCTCGAGACACACCATGGACTACCGAATTTTGGTCGTACTTTTCTCAGTGCTTTGTGGCGCATGGGCTGCAAACGACCCTAACTGTGGCAAAGCAGCGGGTCGCAGAGCTGCCGAACGGATTGTTGGAGGTTAGTAATTTCCTTTCAAAACTCACCAAAGTGTACTTATCTATTCGACGGTACTGTCAGGTGTCAACACCGAGCCCTTGGAATTTCCATGGCAAGGTTCCCTACGTTACTACTCGTCCAGTGCGGGTTGGTACCACACATGTGGTTGTTCGCTCATCAACAAGCGATGGGTGCTAACCGCGGCTCACTGCGTCAACCGAAGCAATGTGGTTGACCCCAAAATGTATCGCTTTGTAGGAGGTAAGTTTAACTTATTAAGTTATGTAAGCCATCCTTTAACTTCTACTTTACTCAGGCGAGCACGACCGATCAGTAGAGGAAGGTACAGAGGTGGAAGTTGCTATCACGGATATCTTTGTGTATCCTCAATGGAATGCCAATAAAATCGACGGAGACGCAGCTCTGCTCAAGCTCGAGCGTGACCTTGACTTAAACGGCAAAGAGAGTCACTTGAAGCCAGTGTGCATCCCAGAGCAAGAACCAATCGATCAGATGGCCGATAAGACTTGCGTCGCTACCGGCTGGGGCAACACTCAGTGGCGTAAGTTTTTACCTTTACTCCATTCATCACCTTGATGATACTCATATGTGTTGCTTTTACAGAGGGCACTAGTCCCAATATCTTGCAGAAGGTTGAGGTGAAAGTGGTGAAACAACAGACGTGCAAGAGCACTTACCTTTTCGTGACTACTATCACTGATCGCATGTTGTGCTTCGGAGAGAATAAGAAGGGTACTTGTCAGGGAGACAGTGGCGGACCTCTCAACTGCCAAGTGGGTGGCAAATGGTACACCTACGGTGCCACTTCGTTCGGCGTGCAGTGCGCTGGTCCAACCTATCCTTCGGTTACTGCTCGCATTTCTGAGTTCTCCTCGTGGATCTGGAACACTGTCGATGCCAACAACTAAACACTATGTTGAGATGCATCCATAGATTCACTTTAACTCGACTCAACCATCCAATAAAAAGAGAATTGTTTGCACTATTTGTACCCACCTCGATTGCAACTCGGTGTCAATAGTCCATGTGTGCGGGTATTTATTTATTTAGTAAGCTAGCATTCACCTATTAAGTGGATTGCACTTGCTTCTCGTTACAAACGTTCCAGCTGCGCAGCTAGTGATTCATCTGGTAAATTGACAAATTGCAGCACATTGCCTGCCTGCCAAGTGACGCATAACAAACTATTGAAGACAATATTGTTATTGCTGATAACTATTAGAGATAAATTCCTACGGGGCGGGACGATTGTGGTATATGTAAAGTTTATACTTCATATATATTATTTTTTATTTATATCGATGCTAAAATTTGTTTGTGATCTACCAAGTATAAAAAACGCTTATGCAACAGCTGAACATTAAAGTGTGTGCATGTGTGTTGTCTCTCAGCTTCGTTTGATTTAGCAATCACGTATTGCCAATTGCATTAGCGAGTGATATGATTAACTCCAAGTTCTACCCTGGTTACAATCGCAGATTTGCACTGCTCACAGTCATTTCTGTCTTGGCATTGCTCTACTCTCAACTCTCCCCGAATTTGTTTGCGATGTCTCAAATGTGTTGTGGTGGCACTGGGTCCGAGAAGCCTATTGATGATGAGGTGAAGTCTATTGTCGAGAAGGTAAGTTACCAAACGCAAATCAAAACTTGTACTTATTTTTTTACAAACTTCCTAGATCCGCCCTCAAGTTGAGAGCAAGCTTGGTGCAATTGGGGAGTTTACCCCGGTTTCTTACCGAAGTCAAGTAGTGGCGGGAACTAATTACTTTGTCAAGGTTTGTTCCAAAAGTTATTTTGATACATAATAATACTTGATTGTTTTTGAATTGAAAGATTCACACTGGTAACGGTAAATACATCCATGCTCGCATCTACCAGGATCTCAGCAACAACATTAAACTGCACGGACTCAAGTCCGATCTTGGAGAAAACGATGGACTCGAGTACTTTGAGGCTAACCCTGAGTTTTTCGACGATTAGAAGTTTGCTTTTGTTTTACATTACATATAAAGTTTATTACTGTTATTTAATTTGACTCAAGTTTTATTATGCATTATTATATTTTTTATTCTATAATGATTATTTAGAAATAAATCGTTGAGATTCGAAATTAGAATGCAAAAAGTTGAGTTTAGTAGTGATCCGATAGTACACCATCTCAGCAACCAAAATCAAAGTGGCAGAGTTGAGCAAGTGAAGAAAAATGTAGGAGATAATCTTCAATTCTTTGATTGTGAAATTACTGTAGTCAATGCGATGACTTGGGTCTCGCCTTGTCAAACTTAAGCTCAAAGTTTCGTGTACCCAAAATTGGTAAATTCCACTTTCGATGAGTCGCTCTATGCTAAATGTTGAGACATTAAATTATTCATGTTTGAATGTAAGCCGAATGCACTTGTCTTACAGTTTGTTGATAGCACAGTTTAGCCATTTGGGGTTGTGAAAGCTCAGTGGAAGAAAATATGGAAGAACTACTTCGTTAGCTACCGATCGATAGAGATTTGGGTGATCCGACTTGTGTGAATTGAAGAAATAGTCTAAGTAGTACTTGTCAGTAACGATCGCCAGTTTCCTCTGCCCAATTTTCACTGCCATTTCTTGTTCCCATTTATCCACATCCTCGTTTCTTGGATCTAAAAATTACATTTAATTATGAGATTTTATTAAATTTTTGACATAAATCACCCCAAACCTTGAATAATGATACGCTCTTTGAATTGGTGAAAGTACTGCCCGGAAGGATCGGTCAGCAAGGTAACAGAAGTTTCGCCGTCAAAGAGAAACACTTGCATTTCACTGTGCCGTGCAAGCTCAGCGACATTATCAAGTTTATCAAATGGGTTACCAAATGCAAAGAAAGTGAGCAAACTATTGGTGATGTAAAAGTATAAGAAGAAACTCATGAAAAGAACAAAACTTGCAAAAAGACGCAATATTGGCTTTCGGTTTAGATCCGCAATTGGTTGCCGAATAATGGCTCGAGAGAGACTAGCAACGAGATCTAGCTGGTATCTACCACTATGCAATCTAGTCAGAAACAACGCAAACACGTTGATCATGAGAAAGAAACTCGCAAAGTAGTAGATAAACAGATCGTTGAAAAAGGTGAGAGCCTGTAGATCAAAAGAGATCTCACGCTTGCCAGAGAGTATGCTGATCATAGGAAGATCGCCAAGGGTACGACTAATTCGTATCAAGCGTTTCACGTTGGAATCGTTGAGACTCATTGGCGGAAATGGTGTGAGCACTAGCTGCACTCCCCTTTTCTCAATTGCCGTGAAGGGTAACATACTGGTGTTGTTATCCGGAATATATGTCAGACTGCAAAGGTGAGATGAGTTTTAACATAATGATTTTTCAATAAGTTTGAACTCACTTGGCATCGAGCAAGTTGGACAACTCAAAAAGAAATCCCAGTAGAGGACCACAAATACGGTGCAAGCGTTCATTTTCAAAACTTTTGACTCCAATGAACGGTTCCCAAAATTCCAGTGAGAAAATCAGATTACGAGACACTTGGTGAGGTGAGAGTCGTCGGTGGTGGTGCTCGGCTGTGGCTGTTCGAAACATGGAGCAGAAGCGAGATTTGGCAAGCAGGCCAGCCATGTTGCTAGCATTTATCACACTCAAATGTGGCCCACTTTATAACAACAACAACAACAAGTGCTTCACAGAGGATGGTTTACTTTTATTGCACTCAATCTATAGATACTCAATTTGGACTTCTAGATTGATAGTACATCTAGTTCTAGGTGGTGCAGATCGATCCAATCTCGTTAGGAGTGAGTGAGTGGCACTCTTCAATTGTTCAGTCTCTCAAGAATTATATTAGTTTGAATATATAATTATAGACCAGGGGTAAGAAAATCGACCTGACAGTGTTACAAATGAAGCTAGTTAGATCGATTCAGACTATGCTGACGAGACAGTCTCAATTGCTTCTCATCCCGAGCTTCATTCGCAAACCAACTTTTTTAATTACTGCTTTTCAAATATCAGTTTGACAAACAAGGAAGCTAATTTTCTAGAAGATAGAGAGAGAGAGAGAGAGAGAGAGAGAGAGAGAGAGAGAGAGAGATAAGCAGAAAAACTTTTATATTATAAAAAGATCGTTTTTTTGTACAATAAATCCAAGAATTACTTTATTTACAAATACATGCATATTATAATACTATAGTGTAGTATAATCAGTCATGAGTTAACAGCGGATTGATCAAAATAGCCACCACTTTGGCAGTGCAAACTTTCGAACAATCACGTGAACA
>WURS02434891.1:0-15467 GCA_011762765.2 Rhinocypha anisoptera | reverse complement strand
ATCCTCTTTCCAAATTCCTATCCCATTTTATATTTACCGCCTATGGCGTATTTTTCTCATATATATATATATATATAACGAACACACGCTCACACTTATAGACATTCACACACAGAAACAAGAAAAAGATAGACTTACAATACAAAAAAGATAGACATATATATATATATATTTAAAGTCAGTCGACCTTCAAGCTTGAAGACGAGCGTGAATATTGCGTTAACGTTAGTTTTAACTGTGCCGTTCTTTCTGAGTGTTCCTGTCCGTCTCCTGTCAATCTTCTACACATTTTGTGCATCGCCGAAAGGCTGCTTCACTGTTCTCACCTATATATATAGTGAAACTTGTCTTAAGCGGAACCTGTGGGGACCATGACATTTTTCCGGTTTCCGCTTAACGAAGGGTCGGCCGTTAGTTCAAAGGGCCACAATACTTGGTAATGATTTTTATGTCTATGCTTTATAATTATGCAGCTAATGCCCTTTTTATTATTAGAACATACCATTTGGAAACAATCGTCCAGCAGAATTAAAAAATGTTTATGGTAATAAGTGAAATATGGGAGCAGGACTCGGCCTGGGGCATGATAACTTCGTGTAGAGGGGAAAATAGAAGGGAATACCCCGTGAGAAAGGCTGAGGTATGTATATATATACATATATAAATATATATATACGCACACGCCCCTTCGTCGGTCTGGGAGAACTAAGGCGAAGGGGCAAGCAAGTACCGAAATATCTCTTCATTACGTCTCTTTCTTTATTGCCTGTTTTTATGTGTGTATGTGTATAAGTGTGTGCGTGTGTTCGTGTTTGGTGCTCATCTGAGTTTATATATATATATATATATATTAATAACAGATACAAGTGAACCGTGGACACTTGAATTTTCCATAGTGCTACCGCCTACCTCAGAGGGTAGGGAGGGACTCATCCGAAACTGTTTTAAATATGCATCTTCTCAACGCCCTCTCCATCCCAATACCACGTTAATCCGAGTAAAATATTAGAAACTGTTTATATCTGTATCATTAAATGGTGTACTCTAACCCACACAAACTTCTAGAACAGTTTATAGTACCAGTTAGACGTGAGTATATGTCCTGTGAGTGTGCACAAATCAAAATTTCAAAACACACTCGTCCTTAGTTATTTATTTCAGTTAGTTATCTACTCGCTCTTCTGTAATGGTAAGGAAACTCTGAGGAGATGAACGAAAATTTTGTTAGGAACTCGGGAAATATCAGAGGAAAAAGGTTTTACATCCTGTCTCTAGTTTCGTAACATCTCGTCAAAGTCATTATTTTCACAAAGGCAGAAGATGTGATTATCCGGCTACTCCATTGAGTTTTATCAGAATAATTAATATTACAATTATTTTAAGAAACAAAATTAATCCACATCAATCATGCTGATTATTTCTACTTCCATAAGGTAACGATAAGTTGTACGACGTGTCTATGTATTCTTATGATTCCTTGGCCATTCCATGGTCACATATGGATTATCCTTCCTCATATGTACTGATACTATTTTTATAATAATGTAAATTTTTTCCGGGGTCTTCCATCACTTAGTTCAGGGTATTTCTAACCTTCTTATCATAATTACTAAAATTCTTCAATCCCTACCATCATTATTCAGAAAAACAGCTCTGTTCTTTGATTAATATTTTCAACTCCTTTTGGACCCATTGCAGGCTACATACATTGTGGTCTATAGGTTACTGCGTGACTTCTTTCATCCTAACTTTATTTTTACTCTCTTATACAATATGTTCTACCAGTATAGCATAATACTGAATCATGATGCATTATGGAATAATGTATCACAGTATAACTTGAAAAACTCTGCATCACAAAGGCTGCTACTATCTAAGTTAAAAGGTTTCTAATACTAGTACAACAGTTATGGATAAAACTAGAGGATTAAAAAACAAAAATCACAAAATCAAAATAAAAACAACTATGTGATATACCTTAGAAATGTTTTATATAAAAGCCTTGTGTTGAGATATCCAGTTAAAAATAACCTGTGAAAAAGTGGATTCATACAATTGATTAACTACTTATTTACTTCAAAATATTGAATTAATTGAGCAATATTTAGTTTAATTCAATTGTTAAAATACTATTATTTTATTAGAGAAAACAAAATTCAGATCTTCTTTCTAAATATTAATTAGTAAACTACTCATAGCCAGTACTGAATGTTGCCTTTTCCAAATGCATCATGAATCTATGCTAACTATTTTAACCTTTAAGCTACTAAAGAAAGTGATATATATTTTAACTTCTTCCATTCTTTCTTTCAGTCATGGCCTTACTTTATAACTTTGATTATACTGGAGAATATTGTTCTGAGGCTGCAGGGAAAGCCAAGACATCGTCTTAATGACAGCATAACATCCCTCGGGCATGGCCTTCTCTTGGAAACTGGAAGGTTAGTAACTCTTGACAAAGTTACCACTCTGTCATCTATTATGAGTGCTTAAATTTAAACTAATTTATTTTGAATTAAATAAAATGTATGTATTGCCTATTGATAAGGGAAATGATTCCATTGAGGGGAATCATGTTTCCTACTGTTCCTTATTATCTTACTTTTTCCCTTAGACATAATTCTATGAGCAGTCGATTCACTCATTAATGAACATTCAAATCAATTTTGATTGAATCTTAATATAATTGTGAAATAAAAAGTTGTTTCTACAGTTGGTTATTGAATCCTTAATAACACTAGGTATGCCCCTCTTTGTCAGTATGATAAATAAACTATAAAACCAACTCAGTCCATACATATATATATACCAACTCAGTCCATGGAATGGAATCAGATCCAATACTAAATTTCAGACAAAACACATCAGTTTTGTCATAATACCTGATGCAAATATACAGTATGCACAGTGAAAGGATACATGGAATTGCTATCCAGAGTCATGTGATGTGATAAGACATTGTGATGAATTTATGAAATCAAATGGACCAATACGTAGCACAATGGAGAAATTTAACTATGGATTGGAGTGCACAAATTAGAACATGGGTGACTGTTAACATATTATGGTTGAAAGTAACCATGGGAATTATTTCCTCTTAGGTTCAGCTCTGAGCTATTGTCGGTACCATCCCTTGATCGATTGGATCCTTATTTAATAAATTCCCACCTGAGATTTTATCTAACTGATTTCAGTATCAAAGTATCATTTTCATTCCATTAGCATATGTCTGTCTCTAAGGACAACACCATGCTTATTTTGATTGATGGATACGAAAGTATCTGTGGAAACTAATGGACCTGAATGGCAATATTCTGAATCCTTAACGAAGTATTGCTGAATGTGTGATTTTAACAGATGTTGGCTTATTCTAACAACTCTTATTTGGTTCTCTCTCAAGGCTTATATTTCGTGGAGCTGAAAGTTCACTCTATATGTTCGTCTATGATCAATGGCGTGTGGTTAATCTTCCTTGGGACAGTCCATGGACATGGTACATCGCGCTTTTGGCTGTGGATTTTTGCTACTACTGGGTGCACAGAGCCAGTCATGGTGAGATATGGAATTAATGGAATTTACATGTGATATATTGGCTATTCATAAAAATGTTACAGAAAAAGTTTCAACTCAGTACCCGCTGAAAATGTTTTTTTTTCCTGCAAGTTAAGTAAGTTGTAAGTCTGTAAGGGACACATAAATGAGTGCTCCTGAACATCCATTGCTATCCTTAACCCCTAAGCTGTGGCAGACTCCTTTCACGACGGCTGTGTGCTGGAGAATAGAAGTTGCAGCACTCTTCCATTCTATTGCCGACAGAGGTTAATTAGGTGGCAGACCCGGGATGACCCTTATTCAGGAATGTATCCAAAAATGAATTCCATATTTATTTTCCTTGATAATTTCTGATTAATTTAACACCAAAGAGTATGTAAATACTTTCATTTATAACCAGCATTCTATCAAAACTCTGCGACAACTATAAGGGAAATGACGAGGGTGGGTCAGAAAATAATTTCCCAAACCTTGGCCGAAAGAGTGCATTCATCAAATTTGCCAGAGTCGTGAACCATCATAAATAGCACTGCAAAGGGGAACCCTATTATGGAACAATAGGAAAGTGTGACCGTTCGAACCTATTTGTAAAGCGTCGGGCCATAAAATTTGGAGAGGGAATGAAGGCAGTGGTCATATGTACATGAATGTATTATCTGCAGTCACACAACAAAACGTTGATCAACATATTCCACAGCCTGAGGGCTAAGGAGCTGTGGGCAACACCGGAAAAAAACCTTGAAAAACCAAGTTGTGTTCCAGGTCTATCAAAATTCATACAGGTTCTATCTTTGATTTCATATTTCCTCTCCATTTTGATTTTTCTTCTACTAATATTGCTCATTTTAAGGCAACTTCCTAAGCCCATCCTTTTAAAAAATAAAGCGAAACTTTTAACTATTGGAACTTAATACAATAATGTTGTATCAAGTGTCCAATAATACAAAATTGTTGCTTTGACTTTAAATCAGCTGAAAATTATTAGGTATTAGGATAGTATATTTTTTTAACATATATCCCTTGGATTAAATTTAAATATTCCTGGTCATGACATTTAATTCCATCAATGGTCAGGGAAGGCGACATAAATTAGCACTCGAAGCAGGTAATGCCTTGTTACAACTTTAGGGTAGGTATGCTGTTGCTCACTGGTTAGTTACACTTATTTCAATACTAAGTTTCAGGAGACTTTTCATTATGTAAAGTGATAATACTGCAGGAGAAATTAACCGAATGGAACACTAGCACATGAACACTCACCCTATGTTGCACTGGTGTTTTCCAAACTGCAAAGGTAGTTGATTTCTCTGGACAGCTTTATTTAGTTTTCTTTTATCTAGATAAGAGATGAACAAACCTCATATGTACATATGAAACAAGTACTTTTGAAAATACAACTAAGATTGATAAAACCTCCTCTATGATTTTCACTAGGGAACTATGTCCTTAACAATTCCCAAAATATGACACAAAATCATACAATTAGAATTTTCTTATATTAGCATAATCTGTTTAGCTTCAGATGTCATTCCTGACATTCTTTAGTAAGCATATTAGGTATAACAAGTAAATACCATTGGTCCTTATTAAACCTTTAACAATAAAAAATTAGTGGAATAATTTACATAATAATCTACACTTTAAGATGATAGTACTAATGTGAAAGGTTTGGGATGAAATTTAATTGTAAGAGCATGATAGAAAAAAGATTTTTTTTATATGGAAGGCTAAGTTAAACATAAGACTAGGAGGGGGGGGGGGGCAGCTGGAACAGATAGAACACTTTACTTATTTGGCTAGCATCTTACGAGGAAAATGGACATGCTGGCAGGGATACAAGAAGAATTATATTAGCAAAGGAAGCATTTGCACAAAATTGATGGCAAGAACCTTAAATAAAGACACAAATGAAAGGTTGGAAAAACCTGTCTCATAGTATTTGAGGAAGGTGGATGAGTATAGATTGAATAATTTATGTGGAAGAAACATATAACTTCATAAAAGCCACCAAATAAATTTAATTCACGACCCAGGTTTCATCTTCAGGTATAAATGTGTCAAAAACCTGAGATGTGAAATATTTATTTATTTTGTTCAAAGACAGCACAATGCCAATTATATTGAACATATAACAAAGAAAAAACAAAATAGTAACAATAAAAACTTGACGGATAACAAATAACAGCACCACTTACAGTTTACAGATAACAAATATACCAATAAACCAGCTGTCACAAGGAAAATTAGAGTGGAAGGAAGGAGATGATAGGAACAATCAAAGTCAGAGAGGTGTTTCATCAGTCTATTGCAGGTTGATGGAAGTCTGAAAATTAATGAACGTTTTGTGATTGAGAGGCGAGGGGTGGTACAGTGAAAGAGCTCATTCAACCTCGTAATGTGCGAGGGGACTCGAAGAGGGAATAAGGTGGGTAGGACACACCCTGAGACATAATGCTTTCATGAAGAATATAATAGAAGGAAAAGTAGAATGGAAGATTTAATACACAAAGTTGTTGTACTGTTCCACAAAATAAAATTTTATTACACAACGAGCTTCGGCTGTTAGGCCATCATCAGGTACACTGATGGCCTAACAGCGGAAACGCGTTGTGTAATAAAATTTTATTTTGTGGAACAGTACTACAACTTTGTGTATTAAACATGCCTGTCTTCCACTATATTTTGCTTAACACCGACAATTTTTTAGACGGGAAGACCTCATAAGGAAGGCAGAGGGACAAGTATATATGGGAAATTATCAGAGATGTTAGAAGGAAGATATAACAATGGGTAAGAGGGCTAGCACTAGATAGGAAAACATGGAGGGTTGCAGTCAACCAAATATTCGGATTAAAGAACTTATGATGATTATGAAGAAAAAGAATCAAATTTATCAGACATTCTGAGGCACAATACATTTGTGAACAATATAAAATAAGTCAAAATACACATAAGGGAAGGACCCATGAGGAAGAATGAAGACAATATGCAGCTAGGGTAAATTAAAATAAACAATGTTGGAAAGAAGAGGAAAGAGTTAGCATGATGTAGGGAAGTGCTAAGTCCAATCAATCTTCAGATTGAAGGATTAATGAAATGCATATGAATATTTTGCTTAAAGAGGCATTTCATTCCTCTCAATCACCCATTCTCAGCACTGGGAAATAGCTAGGTCACAGAACAACAGTTCATTTAATCCCTGCACATGACGTTTCCCTTGGACTTCAAACTTCTCAATTACCAATTGCCTGTCACATTCTCACATGTCAAAGGCCAATGAAAAATAAATACACATGTGTCCAGAATGAAACTCACTGCCACTTACTTGTACAAGCAACATTTACGGCTAACCACCCATGGACCAAAATTAGAATAAATTCAAACTTTCTATAACCTGAACCAGAAAATAAGGACAAAGGGTTGCAATGAGAAGTAACAAATAAGAAAAATGATTATTTTTTAGGACTGTCGATTTCATACGAGTAGGGCAAAAAAGAATGTCCACTTTTCTTGAAAAGGGGCTTGCTTAAAAGAAACTTGCTTAAATGAATCACATCTTCACACACTCACTCATAAACAGCGATATTAAAAAAATGAGAAAATATTTTACACAAATTGGGAATGATCCTACATTGAAGTAAGTGAACAAATCATCAACAAACCCAGCACAAACTGCATGAACGTTGTACACTATCTCGAGTTGGCAAGAGGAACGGATATTATAGCAGCAGCGAACATTGCTACTCCTTTGAGTTTTTAAAGTAACACTCACCAAGGGGTCCTCGACAAGTGGGACAGCAAGACAGCATCGGTCTGCAACTTTGACACACTAGGTGTCCACTGTGACACTGGAGAATGGGTGGTAAAACATACTCGAAGCACACTGGGCACTCAAAAAGACTGGCGAGATCAGCTGCAGAGGCAGACGATGATGCTGGACTTGAACTAGAGGATGCAACTGAGCCACCATGATTTCCTCTCCTCTTGGAGGATCCATGGGGCACTTGGGAATTCATTGCTGTGAAATGAATAATATGAACTAATGAAAAGGAATTAATAAATATCCAAATAATGGCTTTTCTCAAACACATATTTGGATTCTCATAAACATTTGAAAAGGCTGGGAAAATAAATCCTTAAAAAGGGAGTCACTTCAGGCACATAAAACAACATAGATTACTTGAAACAGACTACAGCAACATTCTTCTGCGAAAAAAGAAAATGAAAATTAATTTTTAATACAAAAAAAGGAAAGTAAGATTTATTGGAAAAGTGAAAAATATTTACGGGTCATTTATTTATACTGTTCTTAAAACGTATGATTTTCTCATGCCGAAAGTCCTGCAAAGGGCAGGAAAATTTACGTGTAAATACATACTTATTCATAAATTGCACACTCCTTTGTTGTTCAATTTATGAACGAGATATATGTGCATGTCACCCCTTAGATTCATGTTCAATGAAACCCTATTAACTGTTTACGAACAACTGCTGTTGCTAAATAATTTAAAAACCTAATTCGTAGTCTTTACATTTTTTCCCGAACTCCTGTTTGGTCTAATTATACCTTGGTATCCATATATCTCGAATAAATTTTGGGGTGAACAACTACAAGTAGCTCCTCGAGCATGACGGCTGGCATCATTAACAAAAAGAATGTGAATATCCATGCAGACAAAAACTTATGCAAAAGTATACATTATTTATACATAGATTTGGATGATGTCCAAAATTCAGTAACTTTAATATAATTTCGACATAACTACACACATCACTTTGCATTAAACAACTTACATGCACAAAAAATTTTCATGAGATTTTAGCGGCATTCTAAGCAGCATACTCTATTAAAATTTTTTCTGATGAAGCGAAAATAATGACGCTTCCAAGTACTGTTGACAACAAACTAATAAATAAAGAAAAATAACATTACAAACTTTACGCCTCACTTTTTTATGGATTACAGTAGCTTCCAGTTGAAACGGAAGACAGTAATAAGAATCAAACATCAAAGCATTCTATAATTAAAATGTATTACTTTCCTTCGAAGTGACATTACAACACAATATCTACCACTTCACTTTAATTACCCCATGATAGGAATTCACACAACACGGGTACCGAGATCTAAAATAATATAGCGCCGAAAGAAATGCGCGGAAACTTTTTTACAAGTGTAAACATTCAAAGCCAATAATCATACTTATCCCCATCTTTTTCTGAAAAAACAATCTTTTCATAAACATAACATAAACCATTCGCATAACATCGAGAGTGGTATTCGTGCAATAAACTACAATTAGTAATTCATAAACACACGTTTCCAAAGCCCTTTCAAATAGAATATTAACCTACGTTTCATCATAAGTCTCAGCGATGCACGTGTAGCAGGTCTACTGGTATTACGAGACCACTTACGATCCATATGCTACTGACCCCAATCTTTGGTTAAAGCCAAATGAAGTAAATGAGAACTGTCCATCCAATCAACTATCTTTGAAATAAATCTGGACTGCCCGATTTCGACACTTGCAGATACAACTCCAAGTCCTTCAACAAGGACGTTCACAAGGTTATGGCTGAATTTCTACGCTTCATAAGATTTTCTGGTAAGTAAAGGAGTTTGTCACTAACAAAAATAAAACATCTACCTCAAGCACTGATACATTCCAACCGAGGTAAATTGAAAGAGTTGATCAGGAAATCGTCGCTTTTCAGAAAATAAATCATTTTTGTTTCTTCTAAACTACACTACGACGTTAAATTTAAAACATATGAGTGACATAGATGAATTCGAGTATAATTATACGTCCCTACCCTTCACGGCGACTACAGACTTCATCAGCTTTAGTTTTAGTGCTAGATGCTTACTCCGTTGGCGCTAGCAATGAATCGCTGTTAAACCTGTTAAATACACGAATGAGCTAAAATCACAGCGATATACAACGGCGGGGTTTCAAATATTCCGTCTACGTCACCAATCGTAAATATATAATATTTACCTGCAGTTATGATAACTTACTGAAAACAAATTATCTTAAGTTCGTTTTTATGTCTCATGCTTTAAGACTCCGTCCAAAATAATCTCGGCTCTTCCTTTGCTAATTATATTTCATATATATGAAAGGGAGGTCATATTAGAGTCTCTTAAAAGCCCAAGAAAAAATACGTCAAATTGGGGTAATACCAAGAAGAATTCAGAAAAAAAATGCTCCTGTACTGAAGAAATCATAAATCTTTGATATTTATTCTCATATCTGAAGATTAGAAACAAAGTATTGGTGGTACCTTTCTAGAAGACATATTACTCAATTGATATAATCACCTAATTCGAAATCCGGAATGAATTATATTTATACAATAAAGCAAGAATGATCATCTAAAAAACTATCCAACACCACCACCAAAGTGAAATTCAGGGGAGAGATTTCAGATACTTTTAAAATCAAGACACGGTCCGACAGGAAAATGATCTTTCACTTTTCTTCTTCAATTTCATGCTAGAGAAAGTCATTTGTGAGTGGCACAAGAAAATGAATAACAAACAGTAATTTAATGAGTAACACAATTGAAAATGATTTAATACTAGGTTATAGGAAGGGAAACCTTACAATCAACTGTTTAGTCTATGGAGAAGATGTGCTATTTTCTCCAACTCAATAGGAACAGCCACAAAAAAAATTAGACACCTCAGCATGAGATAAACGAAATGTCGAGATCTCCCTTGAGTAAGTGCAAGTTCTTAATAAATATCAAGACAACACCAAAAACGTTAGAGTCGGAGAAAAAATCAGAGAAAAAAAAATTAAAATACCTGGATGAGTGGAGAAAACGTGACATCTGCAAAAGAGATATCTTTGCATTACGTATATATCAACAAAATATAAATGATTAACGAGCTAACCAAGGACACAGTACATATAACTAAAGATCAATATCCTCCGAGACCAATCTTTACAACCACTGCACAGTCATCTGACTGAAGGTTCTTTATGTAGCAGAATACATCACAATGACTAAGGCCTGATTGAGAAAATAGAAATCAAGGAAGGGAAGAATTTGAAAAAAGTCATGGGCCTGCTCAAAAAAATGATGCACACAGAAAATTGACACGATCACAGACCATGTGCACACGTAGAACAATTGGCATACATGATAGAGAAGAGAATGGTACCTTCTTTGGCCAGGAAGATCAGATCATCCATCAGACCAACCAGATCTGTAAGTGTTTTTAAAAGAAGAAAACCAAAGGATATGTTTTACTACTGTGGAAAGGTCACTAGAAAAAGTGAGAATAACGCAAAAAGACATTCCTAAGTGTGGCCACTTTAAAAATAAACTTGAAGTATTCCACATTTTTTAAGAAAAGTCAAAGTCAAAAACAGGCAAGAAGTTAACTGAGGAAAGGAAAGAGAAGCAACAAGAAAAAATACAGGAAACAGCATGGTCCACAGCTGGTTGAAATGAAAATAAGAAAGAAATAGAGATCATGGTAGACCGGTGGGTAGAGTACTTGGCTACTGAACAAGGAATATGAGTGAGAAGGCCCAGTGACATCTCCAGTAAAACCAAAGTTGAGTGGAGACTCCGTACCCTGTGTGGATTTCCTCATGTACTTAGTACTAAAAAAAGAGATTAAATGAATTCATTCACCTGGCATGTATACAAGAGGAGAAATACAAACGGAGTTCAGGCAGAATAAAATCATCCCAAACCGAAAAATAGTAGGGCAGACTTAATGGTTAAACTTTCATACATACATGATTGGATGAAATAATTTTGTAATTGTCCATAGTATTTATTGAATCGCCCCAGGCAGCGTAAGACTGTGGCCAATGTTGGGCCCATATTATTTAAGTGTTGTGAACACGCCTATATTCCCAATGTTCACCCGTTATTGGCCCAACTTTGATTTCCAGTGTTCGGGCAACATTGGCTCTCATCATTGGCCCTATGTTAGCAGCGAAGATTTAGCCTATATAAGCTGCCATGAGTTTGAGGCAACCGGTGTTTGTTTTGGCATGTTTTTTTTACACATAAATGGATAATATTTTAAAATTGGTATTTTCCCTAATTTACTTTACCGCAAACGTCGCCGTAATTTTTATAGTGTTTATTTGCAGTGCTTTCAATCTAAGGAATCGACTATTTATTAATTTAATCAGCAATGATAATATTTATAATAACATTAAAAAAATTTATTCTAGGAAACGTAAATACATATTTTTCAGCACTTTATCGACACTAACTTTATCTTTCAACCTTACGGAGATGGATATTAAACGTGGTTCATTTTAGATAAGCGAGTCTGATAAATTTTCTAGAACATAATTTCTGAAAATTTATTTCGCATACTGCTCATGAAATAATTAAAATCTCAAAGAGAATCAGATAATTACATCGATAAAAACCACTCCTCTTTATTAATTACATGCGGTTATTATTCTAATAAGGCTCTTAAATTGCACTGAAACAAAATAAGTCGCACCAACAATGACATAAGACCAATTTGTGTGCTCGTCGTATAATACGTGAGATCAAAGATCAACAGCGGCTACTCCCATCTAGTATCAAATATGTGAATATTTTAAGGGAGTTTAAGTGATATTAAATCTTTTATTGTAAACATTTAAATAATGTTTGATTCTTATAATAATTGTGCCAAAATGTTTTTCATTTTACATATATTTGTTTTCACTACGTATATACTTTTCTCCGACTTCTTATTCGTCAGAAATCCGAATCTTCTCATCCATTTATTTGCACTTCTGTATTCGTTAAGGTGCCTAAGCGGAAGTATTTTTTTTATTTGTAACACTAATGAACTCAGCTTAGACGGTCATCATTTTTGTGCTAATGTTATTAACTAACTATAGGGTTTCTCGCTGCTTCTTGGGAAATGTATCCCGGTAATTTCATGAAACACCGCTGTAAACTTCATGTGACCCACATATATTACTTCCGCAATGCCTTTTACAGGCTTATTTCCTCTTCATTGTGCGTGTCTGGGGTTTTAACACCGTTACCACATGATCTTACAGATTATGGGATCATGCTCCCGTCCCTCTTTGTTCTCTGTACTCGTCTCCAGGAGTGATAAAACATATGTCTTTACTACGCCTTGTTGAAATTTCCATTGCCGCCAACGTTATAGGAGGAACATTCTCGTCGAAACCTCATAATTCTATTTTATGTTGATGTAATTAGTAAAATGCATAATCGCATCCGCGCTCCGTCTTTAGCTACAAAAATGTAGGTGATTCATGAGGGTGAGCATAAGAGAAACTATCACATAGTAATTGATGCCGAGAATAAATAAAATTTTAAAAATTCCACAAAATATCGCATATTTATTTACTACCGTTTAACTCTACATAGTAATGACGCTATTTTTACTACGAAGATGAAACCGGCCGTAGATAAACAAATGCATTTTATGGAAGTGTATGCAAAGTTTTATTTATCCTGTGCACCATGAAGAAGTTCCACTCAGTGGAGACAAAGAAGATTTCTTATGGACAGTAATTGTCCATAGTATGAATTTTCACTCAAAAGTTTGGTTCTTCAAATTAATTCTTCAGGTTGTCAGTACGTAGTTATAATATCATTAAATAATCGAGTTTTTACGTTAGTTACGAGAGAAACGATTCAAGTTGG
The DNA here is from genome assembly GCA_011762765.2 of Rhinocypha anisoptera. Classification (NCBI taxonomy): domain Eukaryota; kingdom Metazoa; phylum Arthropoda; class Insecta; order Odonata; family Chlorocyphidae; genus Rhinocypha; species Rhinocypha anisoptera. The sequence continues at coordinate 2,258 of WURS02434891.1, read as the reverse complement.
CGAAACATGACAGGTGATGAAATTGTGTAAATGTCTCCATTATGCATTTTTGGCAAAATTACCAATAGTTCAGCAGGCAGGTGTGAACGTGTGGTGTGAGGATTTACGATGTGGTTCCTACTGCGTACCCTACAGCGTTTCAGTCGAAGTCTGGTCGCTGAAGAAAGGGAATGGGAGCGAGCACGTTGTTATCCAAACGCGAATGTTAAGAACGTCTTAACTGTTTGAACAGAAGACATAGAAAATTTCATCCTAAAAGTATAATAGTAACATGTTGCAGAAAAGAATTATCCCAATTTTATAACATAGATGACGATGGTAACAGAAGTAATTGATAAAAATGTCTATACTAATTTGTAACGGGTATCTGAAACTCGCAATCTGGTATTACAAGATTACGCGCTCGGCGTAATGCGTATTATTAAATGATAATGGATGCGTGGTTCATGTACCAATGTTTACGAGGTGCATTAAAGTTGTAAAACCTCCAATTTTTTTTCTCGGGACTGTAAACAGATAGATTGGTCGATAAACGGACTGGAAACAGATAGAAACATGCGGTTTATTTTAAAATGAGCGGGCACTTTTTGTCATTTTGTAACAGAGATGGCAGCACTGTACGACAAAAAGAACCTTTAGCGGCAGCCGCGAGAATGAGAACTGTTTTCGATACTTAAAATGGCGACGCTTTCGTTACGTGACCAGCGTGTGATAATTCGTTGTGTGACACCGATTAAAATTCATCGCCAGTTGAAGGAGATATTTGGCGATGGAGTATGGATGTGTCGAAAGTGCGTTCATAGGTGTGAAGTTTAAAGAAGGGAGAACATCATGTAACAGCGAACCAAAACAATCTCGGCCTCGCACACCGACAGCGTCACAGCGATATTCCAGTGGTCCAAACAGACTCCTAAAGAAGCCTTCACCGCGGCCGTAGAATCATGGCGTCGACGCAGCGAAAAATGTTTTCGGCTGCATGGAGATTTCATCGAGAAGTAACACAAGTTTCATTGTTTTTAGGTGAATAATTAATTAGAAAAAAAAGGTCGTCTTATAACTTGAATGCACCTTGTACTATATGCAATGGTTTTCCTGTCCCTCCCATGGACGGTTGTCAATTCCTAATTTCGATCTTTTTTTGTGCAATTGGCCGGTACTCATTTCCATTTTCCCTTTTAATTTTTGTAAATTTATCATTTTGCTTCTAGTCTCACTTTGATCACCGCGGAAAATCCGTTCTTTGCAATCGCTTTGTAAAGTGAAAGGTTGTGAGAGTAACCGACCAGGCTGGATCGAAATGGTGGGATTTGGCCTCGAGGGAATAATCAATCTCGATGTAAACAATACGTTTCTCTTCTCATCCGCTCGATGGAACTCGGTGTGTATTAGATAAATGGATAGACATATTTCGTCCGTGAAATCGAGTATCGAACGCGGGGATGCAGGGAATATAGAGTTGGGATTCATAAAAAGGGTACTAGGTACTGAATTAACGAGACGGTAAAAAGGGCGCTGTTAGCTTTCATTGATTCGCCCTAATCAAGAATGTGACCTCACATGAGACAGTATTAGTGTTGTAGTTAGATCATCGAGTGCAAAGTAGAGCAAATAGATTTGTGAATCGCTGTTACGACCAACGTAAGCAATGTTAACAAGCTTATTGGAGAAATTAGATCGGGAGCCACTTGCTGAGCATAGGTTGAAGCACATGTTAAATTTATTATGCAGATTTCAGGAAGAACACTTTAACGAAGGAGTCAAAAATTTATTACGAGCCCCGAAATACTATGGTAGATCTGATCACTAACATAAGCTCAGTGAGATACAAGTAGACTGTCGAACAGAAAGTTGTAAAATGTAATTTTTTCCACGCACAATTAGAGACCAAAAAAAATATGATCACAGACTCGGAGATGATAACTAGTGGAGAGGATAACTAGTGTATATTTGTATATTATCTTGAATTTACTTTTTTTTTGTTTCCACATAACATATTTTCTTTCATTGTTGAAAGTTTTGCATATATGTATTTTCTTTCAAAGGGAATTACATCTGATATATGTATATGCACGTGGGAATGCATCACGCCTGGCTCACTCACCCCCCTGCCTGCCACACGCCATTGCGGTGGGTTATGATGGGGTGTCACGTACACGACTGTGTCGCCCGCCCCGCTCCCTACCCCCCCTCTCCTCCTCGCTACCCTTTAACTACCGGACCCCCGCCACTTTTGCTGGACGAGCTTCCATCACAGGAGA
>WURS02434880.1:0-15468 GCA_011762765.2 Rhinocypha anisoptera | reverse complement strand
CATCACTCAACAATAATAATAATAAACTGTCTTCATTGGGGCGAGATTGAGACTAGATAGTCCCTTCTTCCACCCCTAACCCCTTCTCACAAATATAATGTTACATGAAAGTAAAATATTTTATAGAAAAACAATTTAAAGAAAGATTTTACAAAATAAAATAATAAAACAGGATATAAATTACGCCATAATTACTAACCAGGTAGAAAAATATTTACAAGTGCGTGGGAAAAACGTAAGAATAGTTTACTGTCATTCTTGATGAAAAAAGCCACTGCAGGAAAACACCCACACAAGAAGGGGGGTGTTAAAAACTTTCAAAAACCTACTGATAGAATAGCTACTGAGTGTAATAATGATTTTGTAAATTATTATAGAAACAACCATACATATACATACACACATACACAATTACATACCGGTATAATAAAAATTATTTATTATAATTATAATGATACCTATGTACAAAAAAAACATAGGTATCATTATTGTAAAGTAGTAAATTGTACTATAGTAAACAAACTACTTGTATAGAACAAAAATTATAAATTTAAAAAAATTATAATAATAAATAAAACAAAATTTTTAAAAACATACATATGCAGACATATATACACAACCATTCACACAGTAAGCAGTTTAGAGAAGCAAGAAGAGGAAAGGCGAGAGTGTTTGCATAATTATTATAAACTTGAAGTTGAACACACCCTCAGAAACCAGAGTGGAATATGAGGCACACGAGACACAGGTCTGCAAGCACTTTGTTGAGGTTTTATCTTCTGTTTTGTAAGAAGAAAAACGTTAGAAATTTCTTCCCTTATCATTTTAACCAAGTTCATACATGAAAGACCATGTCACACAGAAACACATTCCTATATATAAGCGATCGACAGCGACAAAAATTAATCCAAGAAGCATACTTAGTGAGAGAGTATTGGGATAGCTATGAGATAGGTATGTATGAGGTCATAATTCGATCGGGTGCAACGCAGGGATCCAGGTTTCAAAACACCCGTCAGATAAACTTATCGGCATAAATAGATTGTATAGTGGAATTAGAAAGAGGGATAGATTATATGTATGCTTTGTATTCTGAAAATAAGATTCACTGTGAAGGCCGTAACTCGGTGAAATTCTATAATAAATTAAAAATAACTTCAATACCTTGTATAATATTTCCACAGAATTTTTTGGAAATATACAAAGTATAGGAGTTAATACTGTTTTGTATCTTACCTTAATTTGAGGCATATTGCTTTTTCGATAATCTCAGAATCATTAAAAACTCCAATCTATTACAATATATTTGATCATACTCGTAATATAATTATTGCATTGCATTTGAGAACAAGCAGGCTTAAGATGTCTTTTTCAGCGGGTGCACGAAGAGAATAACTGAATCGATCATTGTCTTGACTTAATGAAGTTAGAAAATTACTTCTATGCACGATGAACATAAAAATGGTTACATGCTGATTCCTTTTACATATTATACCTAGATTTTTTCTAAGCTGTATGACCAATAAACAATTAATTTCTGTTAGATTATGAAAAAATTGTGAAAACTATTGTCTATCCATGGCAAACACATTAAGCCTATACGTATACCGTATGTCCATTTAAAATGTGTATGGGATGTTACAACAGAAATGAAATAGAAGAAAACAATTAATTAGATTCTAAATATTAACCATTAAATTTGGGTCGTTTTTAATATCGAGTAGCTCTTTCTCTCTTTATTTATTATTTGTGTTATTTCAAGTCAGGTTTAGCTATTATACTCTTCAGACAGGGAGGAAGGGTATACAAGGATAGGAATGGAAGGGTAGGAGGAAGTTCAGGTTCTTAAGAGTCTTTTTCTCTCTTTAACAATTGCTATCATCTTAAACCCGGCCACACGAGGGACTTGAAGGGTGATCCCAACGAACTTCCACGGCATCCTTTGCTTGCACATGCTTCGACATTGCCAGGGATATAAACTTGAGAGATACGAATCACCATTAGGGTTTCTAATCTAATTGACGCTGTAAATCTTACAAATTTAACCTTATTGAGCACAGTATTAACCTTACTAATGGTACATGAGACATCTGTACAGAGCTATGATACTAATCATCGCAAATTATAATATATTCTACAATACACAAAAATGTGTAAAAACTATATTTAACCGGGGGAGCTACATTTTGTTCCATTGAGTAAAAGGTCACCTTTAGAATGACAAAATGGTTGACGTAATAGTCAGAATGTTTCCTTTTCAAAGTTGAAAAGGTTAATATAACATCATATTTAGTGCATTATCCTGCTTCATATCTCCATAAACATGACGGCATGCATTGTAAATCATTTTCAGTGAATTCTTCATAGAGTACAGTAGAGAACGTCATTATTCATGAGTTCATATTCATGGCCGAGGTCATTTTGCTGTGCAGAATTTCGTCGAAAAATGTGAATTCTTTGGGTACCGTTGAGCTGCTCTTGCCACACAGCAAAATTTGGAATCCCCTGCTTTTATTTCTCCTTGTAACCAGCAATAGCCAGACGTGGGAGGAAATACGTATTCAAATATGTACGCTATTTATTAGGTATGAGTGATGATTTGTTGCTATGTGTGTAACATAAACTTTTAGTACTCAAAATCATGCAAAAAAATTTTGTCAAATCTACCCAGCTCTGAAATGTATTATGAGAATGGACATGTGCTTAAAAATTACTGGTGATAGATAAAGTGAAGAATTATGTGATACTTTTTCCGTGTTAATGATGAACTTAAAGCTTCATAAGATTCTGCAGATATATGCAGGGATGAAAAAGGAATAGTACTTTAACTATAAATTAACCCTCAAAGATTATACTGCCAGAAAATCTTCAAAACATTTTTCCATGGAGGAAGATGAGGCAAGATAAAGGAACAGGGGACACTGTAGCAGGAGATACGTAATCGATTATGTATTGCGAAGAAAAATTACGATAACGAAGTAATGCCCATCTAAGAAATTAATTTGACTTCTTTTAACGCGTTTAAAACTAAGGAAAACCACAAAAATTAATAATAAATTCTATTCCAATGAGGTCGAATTTTGAATTTTAATAATGAAATTCCAACATTATTTTTAAAAAGATGGAATAGATTTTTTAAATAATATCGATGATTTTTATGCCGTACAAAACAGTGAAATTCATTAAGTTTACCGGCCATATAAATGAAAAACTATGTATTTCACGAGTATGTATTGCAGATGAGTAATTGATGATTAATGTAAAAATTTTTAAATTTTCTTTTTAAGTCAAATCGATACTTTGAACCACACCAACTGCGACTGCAACTCTGACCAGTGCCCACGTAATATACCCTGTGTTTCCAGTCATATTGAAATAATTGAAATGAGGAGTAAATCTACAGTCGCCATACGAAATTCCGGTCTCAGTGGTGGCGGGGTAACGTCCTCGTCTGCCAACCTGGAGGTCGCGGGTTCGAATGCCGACTAGGTGGATTTTTCTCCACCTAGGGCATGGATGTGTGTGTTTCGTCATCGAAGTCATTTACAAATAAGTACCTCCTGACAAGCCTTAGGAGGACTTAAAATGGTTTCAAGAATGACAGTGTCTGAACACCGAAAAAAATACTGTTATCGTTATCTACGGTCATCGAAATACTGTATATTTACCCATAGGTAATAGAGTAGATGGACGAAGCCATGGAATAATATAATATATCTATGCGCAGGACATGGATGACTAGAGGGGTAGGGGAGGACATCGAGGACGGAAGCCAAAAAAGGGCGGAAGGAGGAGGGACATGGAAGATAAGGAGGTGTGGGGGTATTGAATGAACGAGTTGAAAATAAATATAAGTTAAAGAGTGAACTGTAGGAAATTGCAACTGTACAGCATTGTGTGCATATTGTGACGTTTGGTCGATTGTGATTTACGACATTCGTGGAGTTTCTACCAGAGTTTATTAGATACAATGCATTGTTGTTTTATTTATATGTCACCATGCAAGTATTTCTACAACTTCCGATTTCTAAAAATTCGGTACAAATTATCCTATGATTCAGACATGCAATATTTATTAGCATCCACAGTGTTATCATATGAACACGATCAATCTTATATAGCGGCCTAGTGTTTATTTGTTTATTTATTGTTGCAATTTGTTTATAAAAAATTATTTTTTTTTTAATTTTGCAACTCGGCAACTATAAGTCCGATTGCAATCGGATAAAAAGCAAAAATTTTAAATAATAATTTTTTATAAGCAAATAAAATATCTTCAGTATTTTCAAATATTAAGAAATATTTCAAATTGATTTATATAATTAGTGTCTTTACCTTGAATTTAAGCCCCGGTTGGACCCTGTAGCTACCTCACAAGGCTAGATATAGGCTCTTGAATTTTGAGATGTAAAATACAATTTTGCAATAACTATTTAACTTTGGGGTCTGAAATTTCGAGTGGTTATTTAACATATATAGATCTTTATTTCCCAGCAATTTTCAGGTGATAATGGCTAAATATACAGAATTATTAGACATTGAACAACAGGTTTTTTTTTCGAAAAATTGTTATTGCAAATTAACTAAAAATCACCCATTAACCTAGCACCTCTCATTTTGTAGATTTTTTGATTCTCTACAACTTTTATACAGAGTTTTTTCCCCTAAAACCTATACTTTTAATTATATAAGCGAAAAACACGTTTTAAAATTTACAAAATGGCCGCTATAAACTTTTCTGTGATAGGGGCGTGTCCGAAACTGCCTATATATATATATATATATATTCATAACCCTTTTTTCTTGGTGTACACCAAAAATTTGAGAGGTGTCATTTTTTTCTCGGGACGATTTTGTCTAACTGCACTGGACTAAAGATGATATTGGAAAGGAAGACTTAATGATGTCAACATTTGAAATGGAGAGTGAGAAGGGGAGGGGGAGTTGCGAGTACGAGGATGGATCGGAGCACAGATCTGGCCTCTGAGGGCAGGCGACTCTGGGCGCATGGGCGACCGGGGAAGAATGGCTCGAGAGGAGGAAAAAAATGCCTCCGCAGTGAAAGGGAAGACGGGATGGACTGATTTGGTATTGATAAGGATTTAGTGTGTGGGGAGGGGTTTTGGAAATATCCTCTGCTGGCACTTGGGGGATGGGACTGAATTTGAAGAATGGGAGGGGATAGAGGACGTTAGAGGGACTTCTAAAGGGCATGTAAGTGCGATAGGAAGAACCAGGTGGGTGGATGTCTAAGTCGCTGAGCCTGAGTAGGAAGTTGAAGAGGCATTAAGAAATTGGACGGGAAGAATTCTTTTGCACGACCTGGGCATGTGGAAGAAGAGAATGGTAAATGAGATAATTTTTTGTGCTGAATCCCGTAGCATTGTCACCACATAAATTTGTGCGTAGAGGTCCATGGGCCCTTATTCAGAAAAATAAATTAACGAGGCGGTAGACATTTAGGCTATCATAAATACTAACACAGAAAAGTGTTTAATTTATTATAGACGAACGAGACATAGGCTTAATACGATGAATAATGTATTGGTGACGGGAGCAAGTGTTGATAAATAGACCTATGCCCATGAAAACACTAACAAAATAATTGTTACAATCAACTTATTCTAAAAATATAGTGAATATTTACAATATTTTACTCCAATTAAAATTAATCCAGAACTGCATTTCCAGAATATATTCATTGACCTATGATCTAAGGTTCATTGAAACACAAAATCATCAGGTCGGGTTTAGAAAATCCGAGTTTAAAATATAATATTTTAATATTATTTACATGATTAGAAAAATGGCCCGCAAATTTAAACGGAATAACATTCATTCGTCCATTAAATACATTTATTGACAGGTACTGGGAGCATGTTAGTCTCCTAATATGCTCCCTGTAACTGAATGCATTAAATTCTAGGCATTTAGTTATAACTATTAACATGTATTCGTACATATAAAGTCACATAACCGTATTATATGTCAAACTTAAATTAATAGACATAATAAGATCGACATACATAATGACTGATCTCTGGATGAGTGAACAGATACTGTTTCCTCCGAAGAAGAAAAAAAATTTTGTATCATAAAAAAGAAAATGTATCCATCATGTTAAATTCCAATGATAAGAGATAATTCTTTCAAATATAACAACTAAGAATCACGACACTACCAAAAGTTGGTAAGTAAATAACATGTTATATTTCTATAAATAGAAATTACGTTTCAGGAGTTCCTAGACTAGTACAAGTTAATGAGATAATGTTTATATTAATCAATTTTAAAATAATGAAATGGCATTGGGTAGATATCTTTATTAAAACTTTCAACATAACTGTGACAAAAAAAAGATACGCAGTCAATTCCTTCCGTCCTCCCCTAACGTATTCCCTCCCCATGAGCATTCTCATGTAAAAACATCAGAATGAGTCCCATCCCAGTCCACACTACAGGTTAAACATATAATCAATTTTACTTGCCTCACTTTGATATAATATTCTTTTTGTATCCATAATAACTACCGTAGGGATAAAGGGAAAATGTTCCTGACGACTACCTGAAATATTAAACTACGGTTACCTTAGCATGCCCACGCTGGGAACTTTTTCGTTAAGCAATACCCCTAGGGCCTTTTTGGTTGGCAACTCGTGAGCCAAGAGATGACTTTGAGTAACGGATATATAGTTCATGCCCAAAGGCGCATAAACTTCGACCTCAGGAGGCACATGAAAAGATTATATAAACCTGGAATCCTGGGATAGAGGAGTAAAGGTCCACGCTAATTTTTAGGGAATATTAAAAGTAATGAAATAATTATCATAGAAAACAATACTTTTTCCCGAGAGCTTTTTTTTAGGTTACTTATTATTTCGTAACATTATCAGCTTTAATTCCCATTGTCGTAGCAATTTCTACAACAAAGACACTTTAATGGTGCTAACAGGCCATATAGGTATATTTTCGTTTGCGTTTGACAATTGTACGCACGTAACCAATCAGTTTTTCTGAGGTAGAAACTATCTAGAATTGATGATATTCAATGCGAAAATAATTATTACTTTTAAAAATATAAATTTTACGATTATATATATATATATATGTTTCAGCGGAAGTTTTACTAATTTCAGAGAATCATATTCAAGCATAGCGGTGTATAAAAACAAAGTAATTATAAGCTTTTCTATAAATAAATGTAAAAAAAAACTTGTAAACCTACATCATAATATCTACGAATGGCGCTTTCATTTAAAATTAGTATTTTTTTTTAAATCATGAATTTCAAAGTGAGGAAAACTTATACATTGCATTGCTTCATATGGCTAAAACAAACTGATTTGTATGTCACAAATTTATATATAATTCCCTAAGTGTTTGTAAAAAATCGCTAGACATAAAGACTGTGGTTGTTCAAATTGTTATATTTGTTCAAATTTCATTATTTCAGTTATATTACACTGATATATGATACGAAAAATGTTACCTGCAAGTAAAAACTTGACACTTTAAAATAATTACGAAGTAAAATGTAATTATCTAATAATGTAACTCACCAGGCCCAATTGAGGTACTATATATGGGTCAGCATGGAGCCGATAAACGAGCCAGAATGAATGAGCCAACGTGAAGAATGAAGGGTCCAAGAAGAACAGCTTATTTAGTGCCTGGAGCTGAGAAAGAAAGTAAACAGGGAGTGAGTAACACAATATACCTAGTTAATTATACATAAATAATTAATGATGCGACCCAGATTATAATTGACGTAAAGGAAATGTCTCTAAATGTATGTATGACATAATTCCAAAGCTTATATTTTATGCAATTAAAGGATGTAAGTACTGATCGGTTCCAAAAAAGTAGAAATAACTATTCCTGTTTTAATATAAGAAGCTTTATTAAGAAGGTAAAAGAATTCAAATGAGAAAGCATAGCTCCTATTAAAATAATTATTATTAGTATTATTTTGGTTTATAGGGTGCTTCGATGACTGTGATTATTTCGCACCTCTTCAAGCCATAGAAAAAACCCATCTAGCCAAACACAACACCAATGCCCTGGGTGGAACTCAAACCCGCAACCTTTGGATTAGCCTGCGAGCACGTTACCCACCAGGCTAACCCGGTCGGATAAAGGAATTTGCTACAACGTCTGGATACGACCGAAGAATTGAGTGAGCAGAGTAAACTAAATAAGAGTAAACAAGAAGCACACTGAAAACAGATTCTCAAATTTTAAAGTGAAGTAGATAAAAGACGAGATTAGGAATGATAATGGAAGAGGAGTTGATTTGGAGAAAAGTTCGAAAGTGGCAGGTCAAGTGAATGCAATTGGCTCTTGAATTAAACACTTGTTTAAAACCAGTTTTTTTTTCAAGAAAATTATTTAAAAAGAAAAAGGGCGATCCAGAAACATTTAAACTTGTAGGAAATTTAAGAATACCACACAAGTTTTTTTACACTAGGTACAAATGTTGTGCTAAGAAATTATGAAGTCTAATGAGCCGATTAGCACAGCAGTTTACACTGCTTTATATAGGGGTAGCTTTGGTCATTATAATATTTATAAAAATATTTTTTTTATTAAAGAGGAGATAAATACATTAATTTATTCATTATGGTAGTAGCACATTTATTTTATATTTCATACTTATTGGAAGCTTCATACTTAATGAAAGATATAAGTGAGAGATAAAAATATAATAAATAACGAAACGGTAAAAATAAATTGCTATTAGAAATACTGCAAAAGGCAAAGGAGACGGAACTTCCGATGGACATCGATTGGTGATTGGAAAAATAATTTGACTTCGGATGAAGAAAGATAAAAAAATGTGTGAAAATAAAAGCTAAACGTAGTTTTAAAAAAGGGTAATAAGCATTAAAAGCCCTTAAGAGTACAAAAACATAGGCTGTAAAAAAAGGGAATAAGTGATAGTTGATGAGTCTGATCTAATTTTATAAATAAAAACTTTTACAAAATAATGACAAAAAATGTAGTAAAATAAGAAATGAAATTAGCAGAAACAAGGGCAATGTTAGGAAACTTTTGATAATACATGTGTGTATATTTACTTACATTGCTTATGTAAGAGTGAAAGTATAAAACAACTTCAAATAGGAATAAATTCAAAGTGTATACAAGTTTGCTAAAAATCGACTCAAGGATTTCAAAGCAAAACACAATATAAAGTAGAGGTGGAATTCTAAGTTTTTTTTTAACGTTAAACATATCATTACTCCTTAATTCTATCTTCTTCCATTTCTACTAATATCCTCCCAACCTTTCTCAGCATGCCTAAATTTCTTCATTTGAGTTCCTTTCCGTCCCCTTAAGCGTCTCCATATTTCACTTTTACCAATTTTCTCCTCCTAGTAAACGAAATTCGTCTCCTTCTTAATATAATATTCCATGTTCCTTAAAATACTGCTTAAATAACTGGAAGTCAATTTTCTCTTTCATCCATAATTTGATATTTTGACGATTAGATGTAGCCTTCTGTCTAAGAGAATACCTTCCTTCGATTCTTGTGATATATTTTCGTATTCTCCATTCTTTTCGTACATACTCTATTGTATCTGCAAAGCAACCAGTAAGGATTGTTCCCCTTTGGCTGAGTAAGTATAACTACATCTTCCGCAAATATTATTGGAATTAATTAGCACCCAAGAAAGCTTTAATCCTAACTCCAGGTATTCCCTGAGTCTTCAGAATTTTTTTTCTTAATTCTCAACAGGTAAAACGTAAAATAATAGGATAAGTTAAATCCACCACAAACGAGTACCGCGTTGGTAGCACCAGATAAAAATCTTGTGTTAATTAGACGAGGCCATCCCGAGATTGAGGACGACTTACAACGCCTCTTTTCCGTCAATCAATAGTTGCTAAATATTATGATTATTTTCACATCTGAAATAAAATTCATGAGCATGAGTAAAGAATCTCTGATATATAAACTAAACAATGAAATTACTTCCACTGAACAAGTAACACTGACAAAAAATATATGAATAGACGCTCTTTTTCAACTTAATACTTAGTTCATAACAAGTTTTAAAACCTTTGGAGCATCTTCTGGTGACCTTGTGACACTCACCTGAGGAAGTATATTTTTTTATTTTCTGCCAACACGAAAGCTTTCCAGAAAGTAAAGAAATCAACTAAACGGACAGGTAATGTATAGTAGCCACCTGGGAAATAACATTTACCCCGAAGAGAAACCTTAAAAAAACAGAGTAAGGGAAAGAGATGAACAGTAAACACCTCAGTTCAAGATACCTATTAATTTCTCTGTAAACACAAATATAGACACGGATTGCAAATTGCGAATATGACACATGTGCCAGATCCATTACGGCATTCGGTACAGAAACGGAAGCAGAAACAAGGTACACCAAAAGATTAATGAGAACGACAGAAATGCGGATAACACTAATGATCACGGGCAACAAGCTCCTGAATATGAATACTAACATCGTATTAAGGCGACAGACTTACATAAACGACGTCATTATATAGATATGATAATGGAGAAGATACTGGGATGCGCAAGTTGTCATCACGACGGACGGTTGACTCCCACGTATTGTAAGAGATAACATCCCTCATGGTAGGGGGCCGACAGGAAGATCACCAAAAACGAAGAAAGTAGTCAAAAATCCATCTCCCTTGATCATGACTAATTTTCAGTTTAAGAAAAGGTAACAGGCCTATCTCAAGAAAAATAATTTAATATTAATAGTATCCACAGAACGGTAGGCAACGTAAAAGAGCTTGCCATCAGATTCTAAGATACCCTGTCAAACTCTAACTTTCTAAGATTCTAACGATTCTAAGATAACATAACAATATTCAGCTGTATTAATTGCCACAGACCCATTGTAAGGCAGAGAAGTGTACGTACGAGAAACTTGGCATAGTTAAGACTGACTGAGAGAACACAAAAATTACCAACGTTTGGGACAGTTAGAAAAATGTTCACTGTGGAGGCCGTCACTTGGTGAAATCCATGATAGAATGATGGTTTTTTTAAAAATAACTCTTATATTTCCACAAAATAAAAATGACCCGATACCAACCATGGCTTCGGTATGGACCATTCCCTCAAGCTCTATATTTTTGTATTTACTTGAAAGAATTAAAGTATAATGTAGGTTGAACAGACGCTAATATTTCTGGTTTAGAATTTTTAAAAATATGTTGTAGCTTTCTACTGCTGCTATTCAAAGAAATTCATCAGTTCTGAAAGAGCCATCTATCAGTGTTGTGAAAAATTTGTGAGTACAGTGGCTCCAAGTCAGACACGTACACAGGTATAACAAGCGAGTCTTTGTATTGCTCAAATAAGACCATATGTGAAGTGGTTGTCAATGGCTTATCACAAGCTTCTCCACTTTTCAAATCCATTCTAGGCTTACCTGGAGTGACTACCTCAAAGTAAAATTTGATATAGAGGGAAAATATCATGATACTGCACTAATAAGACCATTATTATTTACTTGGGGTTAACAAATGTACTCAAAATTCTGCTTGTCAGACGAATACGAAAGTATTATACCTGTACATAGTCGGTTAAGTACGTAATAATAAGGAAATCAAATTTTGGCCAATTTTCTTGTTTTTTCGCACCTTAAAAAATTTTTAATCAGCATAAAATCTTATTTACTTTTATTCACATATGTTTTTCTGATGTACTCGTTTCCAACCTTCATTTTACATTGGGAGCTAATATTTTTGGAATGCTCCGAACGTCTCGAATTACTCAGTGAGATTTCATCACTTTCCGACAAATTCGCTCCGATGGATAACGATCCCATTAATTTCCAACCCTCTCTCTTCCAAGGAAACAAATTAAGACTTGTGTTACCATTACCTTCCTACTAATTCCTTTTTCGTCTTCTCTGGAATTCACCTGGAACAAGTTGCGACACCTCGACAGGAGTTATGAATGTAAATCATTCGGAATGAAATCACAGTTTAAATTAGTTCAAATGTGACGAAAAGGAATAAAACATTGCTCAAACGGCAGTATCGAATAAAGAGGATTGGAATAAACCTGACTTAGCTAGAGGTGAATCCCCACTGGGTGAGGATGATGAGCTTTAAAATAACATTCAGTGATGAATTCATTATATAGGTATTTTCAAATCAGACCGGGTATGCAAGATACTTTGCGAACGTAACATACCATCTCAAAAACAAATATAGTTCTAGGGTCGCATTTATTCGAATCAAAGTCCCGTAGTATAATGGAAAAGTCCAATCTATTGGGGGTACCAAATATGTCATAAAAATTTGATAACGTTATATCACTTCATTTTGTGTGCCTATAATGTCGTCCTAAAAATATTTTTGTTTTGTAGGGAAAACCTCTGACAGTAAGAAAGGTTTTAAAGTACATTTATTACATAAATTCACATTTCCTCATAAAAATTCTTTCGTAATAACGGAATTATAAAAATAATAAAATATACCAGTTTTAAGTGATAGAGCCAGTCCAACTTGGTATTTTTTTATAATATCATGTATATAATCGATGTAAGTCTAATTTTTTAAAAATATTCTACAGGCACACATAGCTGATGTATGAAAAAAAATTATACCTTGACTGCATTCTCAGCAAAAACACAATATGAAGTAAAGTCAAAAGATTGTACAGTATAAATTACATTAACAACTGTTATGGTTAAAAGTATAATGAAAATCTTAAGTTCAGCTTTCTATATTTTCTTTGAGCGAAGTTAAATCAGACCGATTTCGAAATACAGCTGACATTAAAAATTCAACATCAACAGTTGCAAATCCTCAATAAATATCAAAATGCAATGGGCATATCCACACTAATGGATAGCAAGTCGCGATAAATTAATTAGTCTGAAATACAGTTTTTAGATGGGAGATTAGGAAAACAAAATGCAGAATGGTCTCTTTTTTGAGAAAGACTAACGTCATCCGGTGCTAATTGCTTTCTTTTGAAACTTCCCCCCAACCCCTGGTTGAGTATTACTATGAAGAGAGAGGTCTTCTTTCTGTCATTCCGGAAATTCCGAAAAGGAATGGAAGGAGGCAGAGCCAGGTATATATATATATCCTTCAAAGTCGGTAAGGAGGTACGGAAACGGAAGTCCAAAGAGACGGAAGATTTTGGAAAATCCACCTGTCATTAATAAATTAAAGCCCTACTGTAGAAATTTTTCCTTTAGTTTCGTCCGCTATTAATCGATATGAGACCATTAACGGTTGTAATGCAAGTGCTCCCAGAGTGGTACTTCAAATCAATCAATCGCCATCAATGTTTCCTGATGTCTTCTTAAGAGATATTATGAAAAAATAAAGTAATTCCCTGTTGATTTGGCGCGAATAAATAAAATTTAAAGAAAACTAGACTGATGTCGGACTTATTCGGAATTAAATTGTTCCCTGCGCGAGCTAAATCAATAAATATTTGCTATGAAAGAGGAAATTTCTTTGATAAATATCACAATCTTCACAGTAAATAAGTAAACTAACGTTTGAGAAAGTAAATAAATGATTAAATATTAATGACAACCAAACATTTACGTAAATATGATAAATTTAAATTGAAGATTTAAAATTAAAGAGAAACTAAATTAAAGATGGCATACGGGATCAATAAAACGATATGTAAAAAAGTTTTATTGAATGTGAATATCACTACTATATATGACTCAACAGATTGTTGCTGTCAGTACAAACTTAAATGAGAAATCCTTCAAAACTCTCAATTCCTTAAGTCATGCATAAATTACGAGCTTTCCGTTCTCGGCAAAGATAAATATCTTACAACCCATCCAGTATAGGGTGCTTTCGAAGAGCTGAAGAACTGACTAAATTACACTTCAAGGTAAGGTTTCTGTTTGTGTTAAGTTCAGACGGCAAAAGGGTGTCTTTTTCTTCCCCACCGACCCCTGCCTATTTCCCTCAGATGGTAGCTTTATAATGACGTCACGAACTTTTTAAATTCAGTCTCAAGTCCTTTTACTTTCCTTTACATAGTCTCATCTTTCTCTATTTCCTCTTCTGCCTTACACATCTCTAAATCAATTGATTAACTTACAGTGAAAATTGGAGTAATTTTCCTGGTATGGAGTGTGACAATGCTTGCAATATATAATGAGATGTAGATTGCCTGTCTCATTTATGCCCACGTTCGTTTTAATTTCGTGTTTATCCATAAATGACCATGAAGAGATAGTTGATTACTGAGCCGAGAAAACTAATTTATGGATTCTAGAGAATTAATTAGCGCAGTATTCAGATATTAGCGGCGGCATTATTCTAGGATATTAATTTTAAATAACAAATTTATTAATGGCTGTAAATTTATTGAGATTGTACGTAATAACTTCACCTCAAGTAATTTACCAACCTATACGTCGGGAACGAGGTTTTAAAAAGACAAGTGAGTTTTAAAATAACCATCGGTAGAGGCTTATCACTATGCATACATCCTCATAATGGATTTGTATATACATTCAAAGAGTCATCTAGTAATATATGTAAAACAATGTCATATTATGTAACATCTGCCACATAATGATGGCGCTCGATTATCGTTAATTACCAAGTACACATCCGTATAATTCAGAGTGGGTTAAATTTTCCCCGTACAACTAAATACACTTCTGCTTCATGTTCCCTAAAATGAGCGCGTAAAGAGTACACATTTTATCCCAACTGCAAATCATGGCAACAAAAAGCTCTGCTTTACAGAGCGAACTGGAAAAGCCAGAAATTTGATCCCTTTCCCCGTACCTGTTCTCTTAAATGATTTACGAAGCTCTTTTCTCAGGAGAGTCTTGATTCACCATGCGGCGAAAACCCCTTCGAATTCTTCGCTCGGTCACATCCGCACTTCCCCATTCAAACGAACACAAATCCCTTTCCGCCATGCCGACAACCCTCGGAGGCAGTTCTTTCCTTTCAGTCCCAATTTAAAATATTCCAATCGTCCCATCTCCCGCCATGTCTTCTTCCTATTTCCATTGCATTTACTCCGATCCCACTCTCGCATCTTCACCCTCCTGCCCCTACCCCGTTCGTATCCTCAACCACCACGAACCTTCCGTCCCTCCGAGCCAACCCCCTCCCTCTTGTCTCCTACAAAACCGCTAATCTCTCTATCGATTAATGCCACGCGAGGAAGGGTCCGAGTTCCTGGTCGCTGTTAGAGGAAGCTTCTCAATCGCTTCCCTCCCTCTCTCTCTCTCGCACCTCACACACTCCGGTCGCGAGGATGTTCGTCCTTATCGGTGGAATCTCGGTCAGCCCGAGAGGAGGGAATAGGTGAGGAGAGGGAGAGACAGAAGTACGACCGCGGAGATATTAATTTGGTTTGTAACCCTCCCCACCTTCCACACCCACCTCCCCCCCCTTCCACTCTTCCCCACCTCTGACCCCGGAAAAAGGAACGGGGGAAGGAATGCGGCGGGCAGGTTTGTCGGC
>WURS02434869.1:0-15469 GCA_011762765.2 Rhinocypha anisoptera | reverse complement strand
GGTGAAAAGCCTTACACCTGCAGCAGTTGTTCACGCTCCTTCACGCAAAAGATTCACCTAACTAAACCGCAGATTTGATGTCCGGCTTCCGTCCGCTTTCCTGCTTCCGGGCATGCCGGTATCTCGTCTCCTCCAAGGGGCGTTAATGAAAAGGCTGGGGAGGAAGGGTACAAGTTTCACGGAGTGACCATATAAATTTTTGCGGCGGAGGGAGGCAGGGGGTGGTAAAACATTCCCCCGCGATCTCTTCTTGTTTCATACCAGCGTTTCCTCCTCCCCCGCCTCCTCTACCCATGCGGCCTATTTTTGGTGCTTTTCATTCTCCTTTTCATATTTTTTCTTTCAACTTCCTTTTGACGGCCCATTCGTTGCCATGACCTGGTGACCCAGGCTCAAGAGGAGAAATTTCACATCTGGGACCACGTCGTAACATCTTGACCAGAAACAAGAAAAGGTGTCTTGTATTTTGGCGAAATCCTGTTTCAGTCATTTTATAACTCATCTGTGCACCATGAACCGTCGTCTTTTCATAGCTCTCAGTAAATAATTTTATTGTAAATTTTCTAAAAGAGGTACATGAGTTTAAGTGATATATTCCTGCAGTCAGAAGAAAAATGATTTAACCTTCTTTTGAATTTGCCTCCTTTCTGCAAGAAAGGGAGTGATATTTTATGTTCGATTGTTGCTTAACAATATATACTTATGTGATTTATTCATTGATATCTTGTGGTGGCAAGCCGTAGTAACTCAAATGCTTTAATTACAAGGTGCATGAAATTTAATTATTTATACACACAGTTTTCGTTTCTCCTAGAAAATGTTAACGATAAAACCAGGACTACCATACTTTAATACCTATCAATCGCCATTGATGGGTAAAAAATTATTATGTGAGGTACCAATTGATGATATTTTGAAAAGTTGGAAGAATACGTGTCGTATTTTATGGATAGATATGAAATTATTGACATTGATGTTCCTGCGGTGCGATTAAAATTTTGAGGAAAATTAGAAGCTAAAAGCATAGCATTGTTAGACGTTAACAGTCAACAGGAAGTTTAACATACAGTAACCAATAGTGTGTGAAGGAAGACATGAAAAAAATCTGATAATCTGAAAATATGTTCTATGAAAGGGTCATAAAGTTCAATATGAGAAACTTAGAAATTATGAAGAAAAGTAGAAGAGAAAATACAATACTATTCCAAATCGGGAACATCAACATAAACAAAGTTACATAGTGTTAAAGTCGAATCAGTAGGAAGAAAACTAAATATGTAAGGGCGATAACAAGGGATGGCAACCAGTGAAACAATATTTTGAACATGGTTAAATCGTTCCTGTAAGGTATGATGAAAACGTTACGCATGTAATTTCGTGCTTTCGTCTTTCTACAATGAGGAAAGTTGTGTATTAAAATTTTCAGGCACCTCATGGTAGGGTTTGACGTAATCACTAGCACAAAAAGTTTTACGATACTACGAACCCAATGGGTATTTGTTTTTTGAACGCCGATCGATTTTCAATTTTCTTAAGTTTCTTAATCTTTCAAAGTTTTGATAGCTATCAGGAAACATATTTCATATAAATTAGGAAAGAATTTCACCAGACAACTTCATATTCTCAAATTATTATTGAAATTACTATCTTACTTTCGTATTTGTGGAACTTGAAAAATTTGCCCACGATATCTCATTCGTCAGGAATATTGAAGGAAACTCCCAGAATTATGCCCAAATTCGAAAACTTTAGCGGTCGTATGCCAAGTACTTCCTTCCTTCCTTCCCGAATGTTTGGATCGACCATTTTAGACATTTGCGTGACAAAGAGAAATTGAATAACGCAGAGGTTTCAATGTTGCTGCTAGTATTCATGATACAGACTGCTTTCCTCTCATGGCGTATATGAAACTGCTGATGAAACAATGCTGGTTCCTGAAAGATTACTTTTGGTTCTGTCATTTTATTTTTTATTAGGCTCCGATCTTTGCCTGCTCTGAATCGGAAATTTTTAACTGGTATAAACGTCAAACATTGAGTGATATAGTTTAAATTGTTTTAAATTTTACATGTTTTTTTAATAGTAGATAATTTACGAAGGAGATTAATGAAATATATGTAGGTGATTCAAAAAGACCACTACACCAGTTTCGTAACTAAGTTTAGAATAGTATTTTAATTTTAAAAATGTAATATGTAATACATTCTTGCCAAAACAAAACGCTCTATTCAACACTACTACGGCTTTATACAGGATTCGGAAACGAAATGGCTGCATAAATGATGCAGCTTCAGTGTAAATAAACTATCATCAGATATCTTATGATGACGTATTTACATTGAAGCTCGAGTAATAATAACTTTTTTCTATGAAAGTTCGCCATTTGATTTCACCTTGACTTTGATCATTTGTTTCATTTTTTCCAGAATACGGACACATTATCGAAATCAGCGAACGAAAAAATAATATATAAATTGTTATGAGAATACTTTTTTGCTATTACAAATATGGATACTGCATTTTTCGGACATTTTCTCAACCAAAAGATGCAATAAAAAATTCGATGCAAAAATATTTAGTTCTATTTACGCGAGGATTGGAGGTGATGGCAAATGGGGACATGTCGGAGGGCAAGACTTATAACCCACTTTATCTATCTTTTCCCAGCTAGGCCTCGCCGCACGGGAAATCCCCTGTCTTCCCTCCTATTCCCGTACGCCTCTCCAAAGCTTCTGGAACTACTGCCCCTCACCCTTCCTCTCCGGCAGAGGCTTTTCCGACCCCTTCCGGGCCACATTACGTAGACGCCTCTCGTGAAGTGAAGTGGTATCAGCATTTACGTCACACCCTTCCAGTGGACCTCCGAGAAGGCATGTGGGGTTGTGAGATATGTCACTGAATTTTTCCATATAATTAGGCACTGCTTTGTGCACTGGCTGGATTGCGGCGAAAATTGGCGATTCCGCTTTTCCATAGAGAATGTTATGGTAACTGGAATAAATTTTTCACGTCGGTAGTCATTTTTGAGAGGTGAAAAAGTGTTCCTTCGAATCTATTGTGGCTCTCAATTCCTATCTCACTCCTCACATGCAAGGTAGACGACGGATGGGGGTGTTCCGAGCCTTTCTGAATCTCTCGGTCATGCTTTCTCTCCTCGCGAACCACAAGCGGCTGCCTCTCATCTCAGCTCGTACAGAGAATACGCTCAGTTAAACCCAACGAAAGAATGCTTTCAATGAACGGGTAGACCGTCGGCCCAGGAGTTCACTTTGGCGGGAAGCAATGTTATTTTCCCGGCATTTTTTCCTGCGCCTATTCTATGAATTATTTCTTCTCCTTAGGCACTTCCAGAAAAAAACTAAGAGATAGGAAACCTCTTCTCGTCATTGGTTGATTAACGTCAAATCTCTTTTCTTTGTCGTTGAGCTCGTGACTGAGGTAATGTGGCGATTGCAACATACATAAAGGCAGATGATGTGAGAGTCGATTAGTTATCTATTTGCCAGCTTACTTTTGCGTGTAAATTCTAGCAAAAGCTTTTACCCTTCCATTCCCATCCCTGTATAACCTTCATCCTGGTCTGGAGAGCCTGATTTTAGTGCTGTCCAGACTTGAAACAACACCTTAAAAAAAATTCTCAATAAATGCGAAATCCGTATGAACGGCTGAATTTGACTACACTTTTTTCGAGACACTAATCTCAACTAAACATTTAGAGACATGTGAATTTGTCTTCGAGGCCAAAAAAACCTGCCTTCTTACCCCTCGAGTCCTATTTCTGAACTCGTTGGCGTGTTTTTTGATCATCGTAGACGTTTCGCCTAATTCCGTCCTCTTTGGAGCTACTTTTTTCAGCCGAGAAAAATTCGTTGTCGGATTACGACGGACCATAAATTCAGCGATAAGTGTTTTCTTTCTCGAGTTTTCATAAGTGGGACAATTAGGGCTTGGATTTTTAGCGAGACCTAAGAGGAGACCTTGCGTCCGTGGAGAAGAAATTTCCAGTCAGGTAAGAGAAAAAAAAAGTGGACAGGTAGCGATTTATTCGCTCGTGTATTTCGGCATCACGCCCTCGGCGCCAAGTTAATCTTTAACGGCGCAAATTTATTTTTTCGACGGCATGCGTTCTCGGACCTTCCGGAATCCAATTACGGCAATGAAATTGTGCCGCCAACACAAGAGCCAAGAGCCCACCATCAAATTGTTATAGTTGTTTATGGCGCAATTACACCTTCTTGAATTAACTGTAGTAATTGGACGCAGCTTGATGTCTACGTGGGGATCACTCCGAATTCCCACGTAGTAGTTGCTCCGCTGCACTGTCAAGAAACGCCCCGACATTTTCCTCCAGGGTCACATTGGGAACACTTCTTGGCGGAGTTAATGGACGTTTATAAACGAGATGCCTGCTTGGATGGGGAGGTCGCAATCAAATCCGGAGATAAGATCATAGGCGTCGCGACAGACGCGTGTGAGGCTAGGAGGGGGGGATTGAGGGGAGAGCGGGCGAGATTATCTGCGAGATAATTTAATCGAGTCAAATCCCACCAGGAAAGGAGAGGAAGATGGTGGTCGATGACCTTCGTTCCGCCGGCCTTCATGGTGGGGCAGTCTGGATTTGTGGAGCGATAAACAAAGCCGGAAGTATCAACGTGGAGGGGGTGGGAGAGAGTGGAAAAGAGAGTAGCCGGTGATAGACTCTGTATGAATCCCTCCTCCCCCCTCCCCAATCGTCATCTCGGGAAAGGGGAAGGGAACGGGTCTGTGTCGTGTGTGCTATTTCTTCTTTCCTCTGGGGCCAATCGCCGTTAAGTGCTCTTCTCCATCAAATGGCCTGTACGAATCGGGAGAGGGTGTGGCGAGAAAGCCATATGGTGTCCTCAGTTTGAGGAGACCCGTCTTTCCAATGCATTGCCCTCCGGTTAAAGCTAGCGCGTATAATTTCATTTAACTCGACGGCGTGGTTCGAGAGACCCATCTCCATGTAGTCCTGCACCGTGCGGGGTTGAGGAAAGAAGTAGGCACTCGGTGAGCCATCTCATTCAATTCCCAAGGACCGCTTCGTCTCAAATCTCCAGCGGCTTAATCAAAAAGAGGTCTCGAAAAGAACGGATTTAATCTCCATGGAGTTTTCTTCAATTGCTCGCTCATACACATTCTCATTTTCTCCTCTGCCGCCTACGCCAGCCGTTCCACTAGATTTCCCAGTCCTGAAATTCTGGAATTCTGGAGTAGCGTGACGACCTCAGGGAATAGGATCTCCAAATGGTTTCTTTAAGGAGCTCATTTATATGTTTCATTGCCAAGGTTAGGATGATTTTCGGAATGAGGGCTTGGGGTTATAAAAAAGTCTACCATTCTTTTCCATCTATTTAATGTGAGTAGATTTCCGCTGATTTTTTCAGCGAGACGTGCACAAAAGTCTTCTTCGCAAATATTGCTTTTGTATATTTTTTCGTCTAACGTATTCCTGAATATTTAAATCTGGGGATGAGGCCAAGTGTCTATTATTATTTCATCAACTTCAGAGATTTTCCTTCATATATAACATATAGTACATTATTCACATAAATATTCATCAGATTATTATTTTTTAATTGAATTCTATCCCATAGCATCTCCATCTAAAAATAATTCCACTACGATGATAATTACCTGATCTCTAATTTTCATATACTCCTTTATTCCGCTTTTTCATATATAACTTTACAGGTTTCATTTATAAAACTTAGAATATAAGTATTTCAAAAGAATTTCTTGGCATTTTCAATTAGGTAAATCTGTTGTACCAATGCAAGGAAACTACATACACCCTGGAAGCCGTAGTCTGCTTTCCATATTTTTCTCCACCTACTCTAATATTTCTCCTTGTTTATCCCTGCCCACTTGTGAGACTCCTCTGTGTAACATAGCTTTTACATTTAGTCTTTACCCTCTCATGTCCCTTTTCCCTTCCTCTCTTGACATTCCATCATGACGTGATGATATCCATCTTTCCGCAGTGAAATATACATTTGAGCTAAGACGCTTTGGAACGTTTGTCAAACTTTATTCAGAGAATTTCAAAGCCAAAGAGTAAAACTAAAAATGTAGGATGGTGTTTATTGGTGAACTACAATTAATAATGTCTGGGAAGTAACTTCGACGAAGGTCCAGGAGATGAGTGGTTTTTACAGCGAGAAACGCTAATCCCAACTGCGATTGGAGTGACAGCCTCATTCATTTTTTTTCAACTCAGTTTTTCCCTTTGCCATTTGCTGATTGAAAACATGTTCTCTTATTTAATCTCGGGGATCGTTTTCAGAAGGGCGACAGCGTGTCACTTTCGCATCCGCTCTGGGCGAAATTGAGGTAGGGCCGGCTACCCGTCATAATTTCTCCCCTTCCTCGGCCGCTCGTGCTAACGCCACCCTCGGTTCCAATTCTTCCCCTTCATTCTTTCTACATTTCCACGTTCCCTTGCCGTTTTCGCACTCCGCCTCTTCTCTGACCGTGGTCCTCAACGGGGCGTCCCGTCGCTTTCCCCCTCCTCCCCCCCCCCCCCCCCCCACTCTTGTCGTTCTCCAACCTCAGGGTTCACCCACGGGAGCTCGTTCCAGATTTCAAGAGCGAAAAGAGATGTATCTGAAATATGTTTTCCGATAAACCAAATTAACGTCAAAGGAAAAAATAATTTCGGAACATATTACCTGTAGTAGTAGTATTATTTTAGTTTTATAGGGAGCTTCGACGGCTATGGTCATTTGGCAACTCTTCGGATCATAGAAAAACCCATCTGGACAAACGCAACACCCATTCCCTGGGAGAGATTCGAACCCCGCGACCTTTGGGTTAGCCGGCGAGCACGCTACCCACCAGGCCAACCCGGTCGGCCTGGTGGGTCAACTGCTTGTTAAGAAGCACATTACACTCAGAATGAAGCAACCCGTAGGCTGGTAGGTGGCAGGTTAGGTCGGAGTGATATTTCAGATAAACCGGTGTTCGGAACGCAAACGTAGGACAAAGATCAATAAAGGTGACGGAGAGCAATGGTGATTAATTGTGCGTCCTTTATTTGATCCCGATCCGCTCATTTCTGCAAATAGACGTGGAATAAGATGTTCGAAGAGTCATCGAAATGGATGGATGTGAGAGCATGCTTACAATAAGTGGGAAACTGATAGGACAGAAATCGAAGAGTGTAATGACGGGAGAGAGAATATGTATTTCGTAGATCGAGCGATAGGTGGTAGATAGTAAGAGTCCAGAGTTTAAGAGGGTATTAAGTATTAAGGTGAAGCGATGCACAGGATAATAAATAAACTTTGCGAATCCACAAAAATACATAGACTTATTTTGCGTCGACCGGTTTCGTTCACATAGTGGACTTCATCAGGTATACACATTCTGTGCTTCGTGTGCATATAGTACCTGATGATGTCCACTACAAGTAAACGAAACCGGTCGAAACAAACTCTATATATTTTTTGTGGAAATGCAACGTTTATTTTTTTCCCGTGCATCACGAAGGAGTTCCACATAGTTTGAGGTGAAGACGATGTCTTATAAATTTGAGGTGAAGCTGTGCAGTTCCAATCTGGAGTTCATGAAAAACTTACGTTAACCGATAGATTGCCCTTCATCATCAATCGTCATTTGTCAATTTCGTTGAATGTCGCAACCAGCACCACCGACGCTTGCAGGTACGTACGTATACCCCCATCCGTCAATTGAGCAATAACATGATGTCAGACGTAATATCGCCAACTTCGCTTATTACTTCCTGAAAACTGAGTTGACCTGCCATAATTCAGTTAGTTGTAACGTATGAAAGAACCGACGATAAGCGAAGGACTGTGGTTCCAGATTTTAAACTGCATGAGCCATCTTAAAGGTAGCGGTAACCCGACGAATAGAGCAAGAGCAAGCATGTTTTTTGGATGTGTCCTCCCCATTGTAGAATACTGTTCCCCTATCCGGTCGCCCGTTTGCCCCTCAATTCTAGCATTAATAAACCAACCTGTTAACTTCTTTACCGCCATAGCTCGTCATCGCATCCCCTCCCTCAAGAATTCATCCGGGGAATAAGCTCTCTCCTCCCTCGGAATTTTTCACCTCTCCCACGCGCGAACAGTCCTAAACATGAAATTTCTCCATAAAATCCTCAACGGATCTCTCCAAACCGATATCTTACTTCCATTATTTTCCATCCACGTTCCTTTACGTCCCACCCGTAACCACAGTCTTCTTCAAACCCCTAAATTCCCGTCTTTCCATTTCACAGCGATCTCTTTTCCACCGAATCCCTACAGAATTCAATTCCCTTGCCACTCAGTTTCCCTCCTTGGATCTATCCTTGTTGCGAACCATTTTCCAATCCATACTTAAACGCAACCTCCTGATTAGAGCTCACCCCCATCAGAATACTCCCTTAATTTTACCTTATCCTCCTTGTCATTTGTTAATATTTTTTTTGTATTATTTTTGTTGAATAATTTTTGTTGTATATTATTTTTTTTCAGTTTTGTTTTATGTATTGTATTTATACAGCCAGAGTAAGAGGCCTTTGTGCTGTTTTTTGCTGTTTTAATATAAATAAAAAAAAATAAATAAATATGCTGTGGATTCTTGTACTAGGACCTTCTGGCATAAACCTATCTAGCTGGAGTTTGCTGTTAAAATGCAGCTACCATGAAATTAATCCAGATTTATGAATTACAGGTTGAAATTGATGAGTTTCAAAACTATGAAAAAGCTCTGAGTGCTTTAGAGGAGGCAAAAGTCTGTTTGACACGAACAATATCCAAGGGGAGTAACATAAATGCTGAAGAAATACGACGCAAGGGTGAAGAGATTGATAGACGCTCTCGCCTTGTGAGGCACTTTGTCGAAATTCAGAGGTATGTCATTTCAAAGGGAACTCTTTCTTTGCTTACATTGATCTGTCAATACAATTGATATTTTCCTTAAAAAATATTTGGGTTTGGATTTAATGATAGTAGTAATCTTGTTGAAAATATTAATAGGTCTATATCACATATTTCTTTTTTAAATAAAGAGTTTTCATTGCTAATATGACTTCTAGTTCAATGAACTTATTAGGATCTCTTTGGAAGAAAGCATATTGAATATATGTTTTTGTTTCTAATTAAAAGTAAAATATATGTTTTCATTAATAGACTTAAAATTGATTTGGAAACGTGCAATTTTATTTCTTGTCCTGTGCTCTCTTTTGTACTTGGTTATATAAATTTCCCCGGGTCATTTAAGCATGCCACCAAGTATCAGATGTTTAGGGAAACTACTTTGGAACGAATATATTTGTGCGATGGTTGATGTATTTGGCCCTCTGCCTAAGATGGAGGTTTTAGTATTATTTTAAAGCAAGGGTGTCAAGCTGGTGGCCTATGAGCCGTATGCTGCCCCCGAGGTATTTTTCTGTGGCCCATGATGCTCTGAAATAACATGAAAATAGAAAAAATTATGAAGAGACTAGTGCTCCCATCCATATTTCTGAATCCTCACTTTAGAATACAAATTTAACAATGTAAATGTGATGTGGCCAATGTGAATCTTACCTTTTGCACCAAATGACCCATGTTTTAATTGAGTTTGACAACCCTGTTTTAAAGGGTAGCATGCCACTGGTAAGGAATAACAAAATGTTTCAGTTGTTACTTGGGGTAATTTCTCCATCATAAAGTTTCAGAGAGTAAAAACACTGCATTAATCAATTTTATTCCTTTCTCAGGCAATACAAACAAGAACCTGAAGTAGCTATCCAACGTTGTCAGGTTTTGTTGGAAGAGTGGCAAGTTTCAGGTGAAGATGCAGTCAGAAGGGGTGATGTTTATGCCTTTGTGGCTGAGCATTATGCAAGAGAAAAGAATGAGGAGGAAGTTCTTCGCTTGCTCAGGGAGATGAGAGAGGTTCTGCCCACCGGAACTAGTTTAGCATATTATGTGGATGCTTCAGCTCTGTCCAAGCTGAGCTCAGAAGTCGCGCAGATGTTGAAGAATGACAGGAGGGAGAGCAGGAGTGTGAGCAGGGCTTCGGCCATTCACGCAGATGACGATGAGATTGCGGAAGTTGCAGAAATCGAGGTGGTGAAGGAGGAGGAAGAAGAGGAGGAGGAAATAGAAGAGAAAACACTGAAAGGTGAGAAGAGGAATCCCATGTTTCGCTCCAATGGTAAGGTGTATGCAATTTAAACGAGATAGTGAGAGCAAGCTTTTCCTTAATCTGAGATATGCACAATAACATAAGAAAGAGATGTGAAAGTATGTGTGTAACAATTTTGGCATTTTAATTCATTCGTTCATCCATTTCTAAATCCATTTAGATTTCAAAACACATGGTCCCAATCCTTGTGCAATGGTATATTATTGCTCTCTGTATTCATCTGGTTGTGAATTAAGTTGTGATACAATCATGTTATTTAACTTTCATAATGAATGTTTGATTTTCATTTAGTTGATTTGCTTGTTGTGTAAATATTAGTTTCTAAAAGGACATACTACATAGTTGTTTATTTAAGAAAATACTCTTGATAGGGAATATTTAGTAAATATTTTGTTGCTTGTGTTTCAAGGTTCTTTTTCATTGAAGTTCCCTGTGAGCCTGAAGACCACCCAACTGTCTCAATCCAAATCTTACAGAAGTTGGGTGTTTCAGCATTACTGTTAGAGCTTTAGATGTGTGATTATTTATGTGAGGTGAAGTTCTAATTATATTGGGACCAAAGGTCTATTATGTCACATGCCTCAAAGTGATCCGTCCATTTTCAAAGAGTGATGAATGAACCGTCCATTTTCTAAAATGTTATCATTCCACATTTGTCATATTTTATGATGAAATTTGAGCGTTTGTAAAGTATATATATATTGTGTAAAAGATTTTTTTTAAAGAAATAAAAGTAGTTATTTGGTATGAGTATAGATTTCACTATAGGTTGCAATTGTATTCTGTCAAAGCCATTGTCATCACAATGCAGGTTATTCAAAGAAACCTATGATTGCCATTGCTTTGTATTTTTTTACAGAGTGTGTATTTTTTATAATTTTTACATTTATCTCTATTATGTTGAATGATTAATTTTTTGTTGCAAATAGCTTGATCCATGTATTTTATTGTAAATGTTCATTTTTAACTGTGGATGATTGCTTACTTTTAAGGCCAAAGGTGGCCTTACATGTTAACTGTGATACATAATCTAAGATTCAACCAAAGTATTATGATTTCTGTTAAAAGTGTTCAGACTTCAGATGGCAGTTTTCATTTGTGTAGAAGAGTATTCTACCTCAAATGATTTCTGAAAATGGCAGCTCCTCACTTTGTAGTATTAATTGCTGAAGTTATTTTGTTTTGCCAATGATCTCTACTTATTTGAAGTGCTCAAAGATGTAAGTTTAAATAAATAAATTTAATAAGTTTATTTGTTATCATTAATTTATATTCAACTTGAACCTGATTTTTCTCATTAATTACAGGGTGCTTATTGTCACTTGTTTCTAGTGATCTATTTTGTTGGACTAAAATATGCATTTCATATTCATAAAATGTGCATTCTCACTAGATGAAGATACTGTCTTATGCATTTTTTAAGCAATTTATTAATTTTTTACCATTGCAGGTATTAAAGAATTGTCATGATTTTAAATATTTAATGCTTTCTTCAGTTAGACATTGAATCTATTGTGTGTGCGTACCAAGTAATGCCAGAATCAACCCAGTGTTAACCAATTATTTTGGTAGCTGGACACATCCTTCAACGTTTGAACATCTTTATCAAGTTTGCTGTGCATCCAAAACATGGCCTATACAAATGTAATGGGCAGAGGTGGTTTTTTTTGGGTGAGCATGAAAGTCTATGTGAAAAGGCTAATCGAAATTTGCAAAATTAAAATAGCATGTATAGTAAGAGAAATGCAATGATTTTCAGATGATGATGTACTGTCTGCGCTCTGCTTGTTGAACGCATTCTCTGTGCGAGGCAGCCACTTTCACAGCACCACTGTGCATCTTTTGTCTTTTCCTGCAGTGGTTTCCAATTCTTCAATTATTACTACTACCAAAATTACAACACAATTTGCCAAATTAGATACTTTTTCTGGAATGGGGTGCCCTTTCCCTCACTCTTCCTCTGATTCTATCTTCTTCGTCGGATGTATGCCTGCACGTGCATAAATGTGTGCATGTGCATATTTATATATGTCTACGAATGTATGATGGAGATTCGTGCGAAGGACTAGGGTGTTGAGGGTCTAGCCACAGTTTTTATTCTCAGGAGCGGTAAAATTTTTACAGTTTTAAAAAAAAAATATTTTTTTAAATCTGGTGAATGTGTATATAGACTATAATTTTTTTTGCCCTTGCTCTATCAATCTTTTATCTTAAAAGTTTACACAAATCATTGTTACACATAGTAGCTGTTCTATCTGTAGGTTTTAGCAGGTTTTTCACCCCCTCCTCCTTTTTTGGGTGTTTTCATGCAGAGGGTTTCCTCAATAAGGATAACAGCCATCTATTCTTACGTTTTCCCCACACAATTGCAAATATCTTTCTACACGATTAACAATAATGGTGTCATCATTGTCCAACGTGTATGTTAAAACATTAACTATTTATTTGTAATAATATTGAAGCAAGAGATGGGGAAAGAGTAAGGGGTTATGTGCAATATGATGAAAGACTAAATGGTAAATTTAGAAACAGTGATGAAGAAATATGTGTATATACATTCGAATAGTATGAAAGCATTAACGTAATAATTAGGCATGTCAAAGAAGATGAAAATCTAATTATACTAGGGGACTGGAATACAGCAGTTGGAGAAGGAAGTGACGAGGCAATAACTTGGATATATGGTCTGGGAAGGAGGAATGAGAGAAGAGACAGGATGATTGAATTCTGCACAAGGAATAAACTTACTATGGCAAAAACGTGGTTTCAACACCATGTAAGAAGTAGGCACACTTGGAAAATGCCAGGAAATCGTAATAGATAACAAATCGATTAAGTGTTGGTGAAACAGTGTTTCAGAAATCAAATACAGAATTGCAGAAGGTACCCTGGAGCAGACATGGATAGTAACAACAATATGGTCATGATTAAATGCAATTTGAAATTGAAGAAATTAGAGAAAAGAAATAGATGGGATCTAACTAAGCTAAGAGAAGAAAGTGTAACAAGAAAGGTATATACGGAGAAGACTGATAACTCATACACAGCTAATCGAAACGGAACTAAGAATATAGAACATGGAAGGAAATTAAACAAGAAATAACAAAAGCCAAAGAAGAATTGAATAAAAACAAAACAAATGCAAGGAAAATATTGACGAATGAGGATATAGTGTGGAAGATACAGAAAAGAAGGAAACTGAAACGTTTGCATAAATTGGAGGATCAAATCAAATACCGATCATTTAAGGAAAGAAATTCATAGGTTATGCATTCAAGCCAAAGAGAATTATACAAATGATATCTATGTAATGAAGTAAAGCAAGAAATGATACAGGGAAGAGCAGACGTTGCTTACAATACAATTAAGAAATTCTTTGGAAACTGGAAGAACAAAGTTGGAGGAATAAAAGATGAAAATGTAGTAATGCTGTTTGGTAAAGAGGTAACAAATAGAAACACTATATTGAAAACTTATATGACGGTGACTGGGTGGAGCAGAATGTGATAGAAAATCAAAATGAAGTTGAATTGGAAGAAATAGGGGATGAGATACTAAGATCAGAGTTCGATTTTTTGCTAAAAGAACTGAGAAAGAAGAAAGCATGTGGAGTAATTGAACTACCAGCAGAGCTATTACAGTACTCTGGGAAAAAACCAAAGAAGAAATATATAAACTTTTAAGTGACATATACGACTCAGGGAAGATACCAGGGGATTTTAGAAAAAAGTATGTGTGTAATGATGCCAAAGAGGACAGGTTCTAATAACTGTAAACATTTTAAAACTATCGGCATAACTTCTCATTAATCAAAAATTTGAACAAAAATAATACCCCAAAGAATAAAACATAAGGTAGAGCAGAATCCCTGAGGTAAAATATGGATTTAGAAGAAACATTAGAACAAGGGAAGCAAGTTTAGTATAGAGAGTATTGATAGAGAAAAGAATAGGACAAAATAAAGAGACGTACATAGCCTTCGTGGATCTACAGAAAGCATTTGATAGAGTAGAATGGAATTTAATGTTCAGCATGCTCAAAAAGATCGAGATTAGATACCAAGATAGAAGAATGATATATGCCCTCTACGAAAATCAAGTGGCAATAGTTAGCCAAGGAGAAGTGGAAAGAGAGGCAAAAATAAAGAAAGTGGTGAGGCAGGGATGTTCACTGTCACCAATTGTATTTAATGCATATATTCAACAAGCAATGGATGAAGTGCGCGAGATAATAGAGGTAGGGGTAAAAATACAAGGAAGACAGATATACTCTGCTTAGCAGTTATATCAGGAAGCGAGGAGGAGTTGGAGAGAATGTTGGAAACGATGGACAGGGTTTTCGCGGCATATAGCATGAGAATGAATAAACAAAAAACGAAGGTATTGGTGATCAGAAAGGACGAAAACGGAGAAGCAAGAATAAGAGTAGGAGAGTAAGTAGAAAATATTTCAGAATATACATATTTAGATAGTAAATTTACGAAGGATGGGAGGAGTACGAAGGACATTAGAAGTCGAATCCTACAGGCTAAGAAGGCGTTCTATACTAGGAAAAGTTTGCTCACCTCAGGAAGCATGAGTCTGGGGATGGGAAAAAAATTCTTAAAAACATACGTATGGAGTGTAGCTCTGTACGGATGTGAGGCATGAAATGTCCTAGCTGCTGACAGGAAAAAAACCGAAGATTTCGAAATGTGGTGTTACAAACGGATTCTAAAGGTGTGATGGGTTGATAGAGTGACGAATGAAGAGATACTCATAGGGTGGGGAAATATCTGGTAAGGATGGGGAAACCTTAGATTGAACATGTACTAAGACACAAAGGACTACTTCATACAAGAATAGAAGGTTTAACAGAAGGAAGGAAAGGTAAAGGACGACCAATACGACAGTGCATAGAACAACTAATAGAAGATACCGAATGCAACACATTCAGAGAACTGAAGGAAAAAGCAAGGAATAGGGGAAATGGAGAGATGTGATCGGCTGAGACAAACCAACCTTAGTGTTGACAATTTGAGAGAGAGATTTGTAACAATTTATTTCTGGCAAGTGGTTATAATATAAGAAGGGACTATATAATCCCAATATCACGCCAATAAAGGAATATGATTATTATTACGTACCTCTAATTCTCATAACCCCACTCCGTATCCCACTCCCATACTTCCTCTCCGCCAATAATCCCCGTCCCCTTTTCCACTCCCACCCCCTTACAGTCACCCTATACTCCCCTCCATTTCTCTCCCCCTTCCTCCCTCCCTGCCTCTCCCTCGCCTCATCTCCCCCCTCCCCCTCTGCCACTCTCC
>WURS02434859.1:0-15469 GCA_011762765.2 Rhinocypha anisoptera | reverse complement strand
ATTTATGGAATCGTAATTGTTAACCGTAGGTCATACCTTATCTATGATTGTTCATGAAACATTGCCAAAGATACTACCGATGCGTGACGTACATTATTTACAAATGTGTGAGTTTTGGTGACAATATTTAAAATTTTTTAAAATGAAATGATCTATTTTCAATGCATTTGTGGATGGATTTATACAACTACTTCATGGCTCATTTTCGACCACTTTTGGTACCGTTATAAATGCTGAAAGAGGTGAATTTAAATGACCGTCGGCTCTAACGAGAGATTTTTTGTCATTTATCAGCTCTCATTATAGCGGACTTCTACTGTACATATTTTCTGAATAATTGAAAAATATTGTCATTGCCTTCCCATGAGTGTCTCAGGTGAGTAAGGATTTTTATGGTTATACTAAAATGTGCTGGATGGAGAACATGGAAAGAGCTGTAAAAATGAGGATCATAGTAATGAGTCTCGTATGTTCAGCCTGGGATACAAATTTCTATTGCATTCTGTAAAGATAGGAATAGGGGTGAAAAATGGTATCTACTGGGTGATTTGGAAATATGAAACTTAAAACTATTTTTCTATGATGGACAAGTCATTTGTTATCACAAACCAATGGCTCCTCTCACATATCATATATGGATCAAAGTACAAGGGGATTTACTGGTATGTTATGCTGTCACAAAGACAGATGTCGTTAGAACTCAACGATAGTTCATACCATCTAGTTGTGAAAATGATCATGACTCACCCATGCCAAGTTGAATGTGTTAACCATATTTCAATGATATGAAGATCTTTTATAAGTAACCATGCATCATCTTTTGGATTACAGTAGAACCGAAGATAATCCAGTTAAATGGGGAAAATTACACCTACCATCTTAAGAGTAAATTTCACAAAAAAGTTAGTTGTTTTATTTGACAATTATTTGATAATTACGACTTGTTTACCTATTTATTTAATATTTTTACTCCAAAATAAAGCTCGCTTTACATGATTTTTACCATAGAAATTTTAATTATTCGCCTAAAAATCAAGAATTATGTACTTCCTATGATCAACATTGTACTTTCTACCAATGAATTCCAATTAGTCCCTACATGAAAGAGGAAAAATTGTGAAATCAGTGTTGAAAAATGTAGATTTTGTAAAAACATCATCTGGTATTTGAAAAAAATAATAATTGAATGTAACACATTATTATTTTCATAGTATCCCTATTAAATTGCAAGTACAAGAGTACTTTTTCAACATATTTTTTTTGGCACCTTGCATTTTACCATATTCCAGCATTATCAACTGATGATGTTGTAATACATGGGTACTTTCACACAATATGTTCAGTTTCACTGGACACTTAAGACAAAAGGGGTCCAGAGTATATAAGTATTTTTCTTTTATATTTTTCTTCATGAATAATAAGTGACCTGTTGTTTGAGGGACAGTTAAGCAAGGTTTTATTCTAATGAATGTAACCCACCCACCCTGCACCTGCGAGGTGGGTGGGTTACATTTCTCTTACTGATTCCAGGAAGTTTAACACGTACTATACTGGTATCTCTGACATCCCAATGTCTTCAATATGTGGTATTTCGGTCTTCCTGTACCTCTTTCCCCAATGCAACTGGCATGCATTCTCCTAAGTTAAAAATGTGTGCGTCGTGTGTTATAAGCATCCACGATTTCCACCCCTTCCGCAGGAAAGGTGATGCATGAGAAGGGTACCAAGGAGCGAGTGGTGGTCTCCTGGGAGAAGATGAGCAAGTCCAAGTACAATGGGGTAGAACCGTCTGTTGTCATGGAGGAGCACGGTGTCGACACCACACGGTTGCTCGTGCTGGCCGATGTGGCGCCCACATCCCACAGGAATTGGAAACCTGAGAGTGAGTGGGTGGGCCGCTTCCACCTCTGGATGGGATTAGGGGACAACTTTGATAAGTTTGAGATCCGAAGTGGGTGGTTGGCAATCAAGGATGACACATCACTGCCTCGTGCAGATTAAAAATCAATGGGAGTATACACAGGGGTGATGTTATACTGTAAAGTGCTCTGAATAAAGCTTCTTACTTTGAATTTAAACTACAATTCACATTATTAAGGCAATGGGAAAACTGTGTGTGACTCTTTGTATCATTTACTGCTGTTCTATCAGTTTTCTATAATATATCTTCTCAGGGGTTTAACTTTATATATGAATGGAAATTGAAATAAGATGCTAGAATCATTGAGAGCTACATGATATGTAAATGTGAGATGAATGAAAAATTCAGGACAGAATAGTATTATAAAAGTGACCTCATAATGATTTGTTTAAAACAATAGGGGAAGTGTTTGAATGGGGAATGCCTTAAAATTGAAACATTAATACTTTAGGATACACTTTATGATACATGTTAGGAATTTTTGGAGTAGGTGAAGGGTGTTGAGGTGATTAATTTGATGTTGTTCATGCAAAGTTGTAATTTTTGTTTCCTCTACCTTTAGCCTTTCCAGGCATAATCAACTGGCAGAGGAGGTTGTGGCTCTTAATAGTAAAATTCCGAGAGTTGAGGTGTGCTGATCTGTGTCTTCCCCTTGCTGATGGCTTTGATGAGGAGGAGCGACAGATGTGGGACTCCCGCAACTTCTACCTAAAGGGTGTAACGTTCAACTATTCAGTCTCCTATCAGCTGTCCATTGCGATCTCCAAGATGCAGGGGCTGACCAACTCCCTTATGGTGGGATATATTAACATGTGAATGCTTTTATTTCTAGGCTTGTTTCTACGCTGTGTATGAGTAAATTAATGACCAATGGAGTTCCTTTTCAGTTAAGGATAAGGTCCAGGTAAACTGGTTTGAAGACCATAAATTACTTAGTTATAATAGCTTAGCATAATGAGCTTAGTTATGTCAACTGACACGATGAAAAATACATAGATAATAGATTGGTGTTCCCTATTGCCAAAGGATTTTTTCTTGTCATGCTTATATGCCTTTGCTCTGGAAGACATAAGGTGAGGCTTTTTTCAAAGTTTAAAAGGCAATATTTTAACTCTACCATTGCCATTTTAAAGTTCAATTACCTGCCTACATGCCTGTGTAACAGAAATAATTTCCCTGTTGACTGAATCTACAAATTTTGCATGAATGTGATTGGTGATTTTCCATTAGTACTACATATTAATGATATCCCATGCTGATTTCTTTTTGTTTCTAGGCATAGAAATCTCTGTGTCCTTATAATTAAACATACTATTGATGGGTGCTGCCTTCTACTGTCTCGTATAAAGCATGTGGCTCATCACCACCATATAGTTTTATTGGATTTTTAAAAATGGTGAAGAAACATGTTTCATTAGGTACCAAACCTCCACCTGCTACAGTCAATTCAGGAAAAGCAAGGTTAAAAAATCTTGAAATGTATAATAAAATTGTATAAAACAATAACTAAAGGTTAGACATTAGCCAACTCTTTTTAAGCAAGTATTTGAACTGAGATATATTCCCTTTTAAGAAATTTCTTTTATAACAGTTTAATAACATGGGTGAACTTTGCAGTTATAAATGGATTTAAAGAGAGGTGGTTAGAAATATTAATATTATTGACCTGAATGATAATAATTTTTGTGTTTATGAATAGGGAAAATTAAAATGTCAGTTTCACAAACTTTTATTTTTAAATCAGTAATCACTAATTAAAATCACTAATCCCCTATTCATAATGTGATTTCACCAAGTTGAGCCAGTCTATTGAACTAATTTTGTGCTCCTGTTTATTAAAATATGGGAAACAAGTATTAAGATGTTGTATGTAATTCTTTTGGTTTTAAATTTATCAACAAGGATATAGACTGAAGAGATTACATCCAACAACTTTGTTTTGGAATCTTCTAGAATGTTGCAATTAAAATCGCCACAACATCACCATCAGTACTTCAATCTGAGGTTTGGTTGACCTCAGCCCTATATCATATAGGAAAGTATATCATATAAGTAGTATACTATATCATAGAAGTATATTGTGCTAGATAGTTCTCATACCTCTTGGTAGTTCTTTCTAATGTCTCTTATAATTTGTCCTCTGTATTTGTCCCACGGTCTTCCCCTTGATGCCTTCCCTTCTATTTTTCCTTTATATTCTTCACAAAATTATGACTAAGGGTGTGTCCTATCCACCTTGTTGTTCTTTTTCCTATCAGACTCCAAATTTATTTATCTTCTTCCTCTCTTCTCTACACTTCCTGGTTCCTAATTTTCTGTCCACTTGATCTTCAGCATCCTTCTCCAGCACCATAAGTCATTAAAATATTGGACTATTGATTGTTTAGATTTTTTCAAGTAGTGAAGTGACTTTATCCAGGAAAGCATTATCAGTAAGTTGTAATTATCAGAAACCCTGAACTACAGAGAGATAAATTTATAAAAAATGATTCAAAAAGCTTATCTTCATTGAGGCATTTAAATGATTTAGTAGAAACATTTTTTAAGCCCTAATTCTTGTCATCATTTATGATTTTTCCCAAGAAAGTCTGTTTAAAAAATCAGTTTATCTGCTGTACTCTTCTTGCCCAGGGAATAGGAACTAGATTTGCTTTCCATGCAAGGAAACCTAGAAATTTTTTTTTGTTTTTTTTTGAGCCACATTGCAAGGCTCAAAAACCACATTTTGAGCCTTGCAATGTGTTGGTCGTTGGATAAAGACAGGTCTTGAAAATACATATTTGATTTCTTTTTGTTTCTAGGCATAGAAATGGTCTTTTTTCATTTCAGAAAGCCTCCCCGGTGGTCATACAGCAAGGCCAGCAGTTTGAGCGTGCTCTAGCAGTGCTTCTGACTGTATTGGCCCCAATGGCTCCACACTTTACGTCGGAATTGTGGTCTGGTTTTGTTTCAGCACCACGGAGAGTCAATCCAGAATCTAAGGAGGTTGATTGGGTATGAATAAATCATTCAACTTGGATCCCATTTAATTTCTTCACCCCTCCCCACTTAAATCTTCTCCCTTCCCTTCTCCTCATGCTTCTTCCCCGGAGGTTTTGTATTTGAATTTAAAATTATTAGATCTCATGATAATGCAGTGACATTGAAACCAGTCAAAATAAAGTATGTTTTAACAGTGGAAAATTGCCGTCTCCTTATCATTAATGAGCAGTTTTAAGTTCCATATACTGTTGCCCTTCCTTCATACCATTGAAAATGCCAATCCTTTTGATTTTTTCCTTGCTTCCCCATCAATCCATCTTCCACCACACTCTCACTCATTTTTCAAATATTCTTTGAATTTCAAACAACACCTTTCTCTCCTTCATGTCCATCATTTTTAGTTTTTTTTTCTTTCCATTATATCATGTTCTCCACACCTGCATCTCAGAGGCCACCAAAAACACTTGTGATTCCACTTGATATTTTTTATTTTACACGACCCGGGTTTCAATACATAGTATCATCTTCAGGTCCTGAAGATGATACTATGTATTTAAATTGTATTTTAATCTATATCTCTCTGAGGGTTAATAATTACAAAGGCTGTAAAGTATGAACTGTAACAGTGTTTCATTCTTCACCCGTGCATCACACTTTCAGTGTTATGAAGTATTCTGACTCATCCACAGATGAGTCAGAATGATGCATGTGAGATATGATGTGAGAAAGATACGAATAGAGGTAAAAGCAAGATTGATGAACATTAGAGAGGCTTTATATTAATGTAACAATATTACACACATGAAAAGTCTCTAAATTGTTCATAATATATGTATACCTTGTTTCAGTTATTTCAATTGGATAACCTCACTGTAAGAGGTAAGAAGCTTACTATTTTCATGGTAGAATTGAGGTATTGCAAATTTTGGAAATCTGGTTTTTAACCCTTCAAAAGATTTACTTGTGTGTAGTTCAATGGTCCTGAGTTTTTGCCTGAAATTTGTGTCAAAACAATTTGAACTATACAGAAGCATATACTATATTATACGTAATTTCTAATAAAATTCACTAACATTGTCAGTCATTGTATCATTCACTGTTGTCCAAATGTCACTTTGCTGCAAATTTCATCTGTTATTAATAAAGTGCTGTAATTAAAAAATGGTACAATATGTGCATAGATAGACAGTATCATCATCACCCTGAAGACGATGGCGGACTTAGCTGTCGAAACGTTGGTGGATAACAACCCCCTGGACCTGGATGGAAACCCAAGAAATCTTCTTCCAATATGTACATAATTTTAATTGTGTGGTGTGGCATTCATTAATTAGATACATTATATGCTATAACTTGATAACTCACAGGAGGGAAATTTCTTCATAACTATTATCTCTTGTGACTAAAAATAGATGTTTATGCAGAAATTTCCTATTCTTCCCACAGGAGTCTTCAGTTTTAGAGCAGAATTGGCCACTCGTGGATGATGACTACTGCTTGGACTTGATAGGAAAGGTAGTCTGGTATTCTTCTTTTTTTCATTCGTCACACTCAATGTGCTAAATGTTTGCATGCATCCTCTCCTCCTGAGACATCACCAGTCTTGGCGTAGTGTGCTGTTTGTAGGTGGCAACTCTTTTTGTCGGTTTCCTCCTGTAAATAAATAACCTTGCTATAATTGTGAGTCACCTCCCTCAACTCTTCATGAATGTACTCAATGTCTTAGCATTGTTCTTTGTTACTTCTCCAGCAGAGGGTGCTTTGGGGGGGGGCCAAGAACAATTGGCTGCTGGCAGGGTGAACTTTGAATTTCACATTCATTGTGATAAATTTGTGTACGTAGTTAATGCTAAGCCTCTGCTCAACATCAATTTTATTTATTTATTTTAAATTAATATCATTAGTCATGAATGGAATTTTTGGGTGCATCAATAAGCAATGTCATTTTTCACAACTTGTTGATTAATATATTTTCAGTAGTTGTAGAAATGAGTATGTAACTTGGCTGTCTCAAATTCAAATCAGCATTTCATCTAAACTCACCTATCCACAATGATTGTTCCAATCCCTCTTGATTTGATAATAATGATCGTGCATTTGTGTGTGTAAGCCTACCTATTGTGAATACTCCCCTGGGTCAAGTGCAACCCTTCAGGTTACTTTAGCATGATGCTGTAAATAAAACACTTATTTAGGAAAGGACTTTTATAGGCAGTTGGAAGAATTCGACTATGGGCTTCCCCCAATGAGGAAGATGCAAGTAGGTGCATGCAATGTGACACTTTTTTGTTCTTCAGCATGAAGAAACACCTTCCTGGATTGCATTTTTCAATATCTTAATTAGTAGAAGGAGCTGAATATGTTTCAATGTGTAACGGCTGCCACTGGCACAATATTAGAATCAAATTAGAGTAATATGTACCATACATACATTACATATTAAGCTTACTACATAGAATAAAGTTGTGTGAACAATACATTTTTGAAAAATAAATTTATGATCGTTCTTTACTGAACAGACATAGTAGCTGTTCCTTCTGGGAGAATGTCTTCATTGCTTGGGCTATTCTGCTCATTATCTCCTACTTGCATCTTCCCTGAAGATGATAATTGTTGTGTCAGTGGCAGCCATTACACATTGAAACATATTCAGTTTGTCTTCTATTGATTAAGATATTGAAAAATGCATCCCAGGAAGGTTTTTTATTCATGCTGAAGAACCAAAAAGTGTCTCATTGGGCTATAGGATGGTTTAGGAACATAATTCACACTGGGTAACGAACCTGTGAATTTTCCTGTTGTTTCTGTATGACAGCAGTCTCATCATACATCTTCCTGCCACAGTAATCATGATTAATGATTGATGACGATTTCCAAATAGGTCACTTTGCTTAAAACTGACTTCCTGTTAGTGGTGGGTGTGTGCCTTGAAGCTCGCGTCCCACGATGATGAAGTGGTCTCTCACGTCTCCCTGTCGCATCCACAGTTGAATGGCTCTGAGCTTTGCCGCATCAAAATGCCAAAGAGGGAACTTGATGTGCTTGGCCGTGAAGATGCCCTTCACCTCTGCCTCTCGCACCCATCATTTGCCGATATGCAGTACAGGGAGCCCGGGAGCAAGGATGCAATGGTTGACTACAAATATGCCCACTACCCTTCTTATCAGGCCTGGGTGAACGTGTTGACATCGACTGGTATCAGTCCCAAGAATTCTGTCGTCGATGAAGCTGATGAGGAGAGTCAGGTGAGTTGGGATCACTTGATTATTTTGTACCATCTCTTTGTCCCCATCCTCTGGCAGCATTTAATTTAATCACGAGGCATGAACTTACTTGTCTGTCTATAAATTCTGCTTCATTTTATTCTCATTTATAAATTACAATTAAATCGGCACCACCTCCATTAAAGATCGCTAATACATCAACATCTATTTCGTTGGACCTCATTTTTAAGTTTCTCCTATGCACACATGCCACAAAAGTGCAATTCACTAAAATGCAATTGTTCTGCATATAACACCATTCACTCCTTACTGGTAACTTTCCAGTTCACATTTAACCTAACTATATCTCCTGAGTGTGACCCCTTGTCTCACTATCTCATCTTTTTAGTGTCAGCATGTGGTATCTTGCTGAGTAGCATTTGTTAATATGTATTGTAGCTTGTTTTCATGCACTGTCATAATAATGTTGCTTGTATTTCACAAATGAAAAATGAGTTAAAGTGAGTTACAAAATCTATAGCAGTTTCTTAATGAAGAAGGTTCTACTGCTTTCATTTTTAACAAATAAATGCTTTCAATTTTTTAAATAAATTATTAGTTCTTGCTCTTAGCATTCAGTGTAACAAGTATGAATCTTCCCATTGTTAATCAACTCTAATAACTTTACCTTTCGTGAGGTACAAAAATTGTTTTTGTGTGTTTGTAGTGTAACTCCAGAACATATGGTGAATGTGAAAATAATGTATACATGTCTTTTGGAATATGAAAATCACAGTTGGAATATGAAAATCACAGTTTTTTGTCACACTGAATGAGCATTTTTAAATGGACTGTACTATTGGAATAGTATATATGAGGCTTATTCGGAAAGTAAGGTCTGATTCAATGTAGCTAATTGAATGTTGTACGGACTCCTGACATGCCTTGTGCATTAAATGACATCATTTGCATTGGTATTGTTATAGTGTACTGTTTACAGTGTCTATTTAAAACAATTGATCAGCCCACCAACTGTGAAATTCGTTCAGTGATTCAGTTTTTGACAGCAAGGATTTTTTCCACAGCGGAGATCATCGACAGATAAGTGAAGTGTATGGTCCCAGTGCGATGGGTGACAGCAAAGTGAGTGAGTGCATTCAAACACGGTTGGGAAAATGTCCATGATGAACCTCGAACAGTCTGACCATCAGTGTTGACAGAAGATTTGATCAATGCCGTGGACGAAAAGATTTGTGAAGACTGGAAATTCACAATTTAAACTTAAGCATTGGAATTTCTAAATGTGAGTAGAACAACTTTGCACAAAATTGTCTTATTTGCAATTTCACAAATTGTGCTCACGTTGGGTTGCCTGGTTACTTACTGAGGAACACCAAATTAAAAGAATGGCTTGTGCTTTTGGACCAATATCATAAGGAAGATGATCGACTTTTAGAGAACGTTGTCACAGTGGAAGAGACATGGGTTTCTCACATGACCCCAGAGTCGAAATATCAGTCAATGGAATGGCATCATGACCATCACGATCACCAGTCAAAGACAAGGACAAACAGACAATCTCAACATGCAAGTTTATGGCAACCATGTTTTGGGATAGACATGGAGTGTTGTTAGTCTAGTTCATGTAGCAAGGGATGACAATGAATGCAGCTGCTTACTGCGCTACCCTGACTAAACTTCGATGTGCAATACAGAATAAGCAGCATGGCCTTCAGACATCTGGAATTTTGTTGCTGCATGGCAATGCCAGACCCCATCCTTCCATTCAAACCCAAAATCTGATCAGATCTTTTGGATGGGAACTGATTGACCACCCACCCTACAGTCCAGACTTGGCACCAAGTGATTTTCACTTGTTCCACTACCTAAAGGACTCTTGGTGGCAAGCATTTCTTCACAGATGACAATGTGAAAGGAGTGAAATACTGGTTGTCCTCACAGGCGGCATACAGAAGCCTGTAGAACATTATGACAAATGTTTAAACAAAAATGGAAACTCATAAAAAAATAGAGAGGGATCTAAGGAATTAGATAAAAAAGTTTTTTGAAAAAATCTGTAAATTTATTTTTTTTTAAGAAATCGGACCTTACTTTCCAGATAACCCTCTTGTGTATATGTTACTCCTCATTTTGATTATTTTCTCTGGTGTGTTCCATCATGCAATAGTTTATAATATTGTGGTTCTTTACTAGCATTCACAACTTGCAATTTTTATCCTGAAATACAGGAAAAAGGAAATGCCAAAGAAGTTCACAAAAAGATACGAAGGGCACAGAAATAAATCTCTCCTCATCCATATACATTTTCACTTCCAAAGGCAAGTGAAGGCTCAGATGTCGTCAGTGACTAATGAAATAGAATTTTCATAATGTGCCATTGAAGGAAATTTATGAGACTTATGAGTAGCAATGTTTCAGCAAACATTTCTCTTTGTGAACCCTTGAATTGTGTGAAAGTGGAATGATGAATATACATGATGCAGCGATGGTAGTTTATCATGTTTGAATGAAGACAGGATATCTTACCACCATCAGTTGTCTGAGGAATCCACTTCCAGATTGACTGCCATGTGTGTGATCAGTATTCGATCTCATTGTGCCTGGTGGAACTGCATTTGCTATGGTCGCAGAAGAGATTATATTCCTGATTATTGTTGGAGTTGAAAAGTAAATAAATTTGTTAACAAAGTTAAAAATAGTTGGCTTTAGTTTCTGTTATGGCAATATTTTAATTGGATTTACTGGTAAGATGTATTTGATGAAGTTTCTTAGTGTTAAAAATCTCTAAATGTTGGAGTATATTTGATGTTTGCCCAGCCTGTGTTGTGTTAATTTCCTCTGTTCATATGTAGGGTCCAGTTTAGTCACCTGAATGGCTCATACCCTGACAGGTAAGCATATTAATTTTTGTAGACCACTTGGATTGTTCATTGCTGAAAGGAATATGGTGAATGTCATGAAACCTCTGTCCTACATTCAAATTTTGTTTCTGGATACAATTTATACTTTCCCTTCAGAAACGCATGATTCCTAACTATATACTTGATAAAGATAATTTGAAAATTTCCACTTATACTGTTCTCTGAGAAGTATATATTTATTTTTTTTCAAGTTTTGTTCTCTGAATTATAATGAAGCTAGTTTTATTTGCAATTACTGAATACTATGTGCATAAATGATCTCTTTACAGTGAAAATATAAGTTTCCAAGTCTATAGCATTGTATTATGATGCATTACAAAATCTTACCACATTTATCAAAGTCAGCCATTATCTTGATTTTACATGATTTGATTTTATGAAACACTGAAAATTTGGGTCCCTAGGTGTTATGTAAAATCAAGATTCTATTGTATTCTGTATTTTCAAACAAACTTTTATAGTGATTGCATCGACTTGTTTTGATATGATACCAAATCTCATTCAAAATTCTTGTTTATTTTAATATCATGTACCACATTGCCAATGCCATCCAGTGAAATTTGAGACATGGCCCTTTATGTTCAATTTCTCCTCAGTAGCTCCCTTTGTGGATGTGCTGAGACTGCTTATGGCTTTCCTGCAGCATGTGGCCAATCCATTTTAATATCCCTGGTATGGGCACTATGCGATGGTGGCTTTAAGTATGTTCTTTTATTTAATTTCTTGTATTTTTATCATA
Source organism: Rhinocypha anisoptera (assembly GCA_011762765.2). NCBI lineage: Eukaryota > Metazoa > Arthropoda > Insecta > Odonata > Chlorocyphidae > Rhinocypha > Rhinocypha anisoptera. Next base: position 3,682 of record WURS02434859.1, on the reverse strand, counting down.
CCCTGATACCTTTTTGGGAGCCATATTCTATACATAGTTTTTGTATTGGAGGCCCCTTCTAAGTGTGTTCCTATCTGCCATACTTACGTTCCTTCCCTCACATCCATGTAGATAAAACTATAGATTAAAAAAATTACAAGGTGTCATTTTGACTGTAAGATGGCATTTAAAGTAATTTATTAGTTGTTATTTAAAAGGGATCCAAGTTCAAAACCAGGTCTTGCCTCAGGACACCTTTGGCTAAACTCAATCTGAGTGATTTTCTGGGTATCAGATCTTCACAAGAAACCCCAGGCAGCTTAGGAAAAGGAACTGGCTCCTTTACCCTGACACTTGAATTTTTATGCAGTGCTAGGTGGGCTCTGCCCTCATTCATCAAACTGACGTGAACAATTGGTTATCTATAGAAATGTATCAACTGCATTGAAAGTATTTCTTATTTTATTGGATATCTAATTCTCTGAATTTAATTTATTTACCACTATGAATCCCGTTTTATTTAATGTGAAATGAGTGATATCCTAAAATAAAAATTTCTAGTTTTCTAAATTGGTATGTTGCAAACTTCAAATATTTAGTCTTTATTTACTTTCAAACCTAAATAGTATCCTTATTTTTATCTAGGTTAAAATATTCCTTTAAGAACAACGTATTTCACTGAGGGCCACTACTACCATTTCATTGAAGTTTTGTTTTCAATCTTGGAATGGGATTACCTTCCACTTTATTCATGGCTGAGATAACTGGCATAGCAGATATATGTACCTATCTCCATGTTTCACTTCTCTCATAGTCTTAAATCTCTGATCTAATTTTCCTATTACTAGAACCTCTGAGACACTATGGAAAAGACATCTGTCAGTGCGATCACTGTCCCAGGAGGTTTTGAAATGTTTCTGTCAGCAGGGTGTATACTATAAATGATGTCTATAAATGTTGTTCATCCCCTGTTTTGTTAGTTTGCCAACAACAGTTTGAATTCTATAAATATTCATGTCAACATTCATAATATTTTTCTATCGGTGAAAATTTGATTGTTAGCACTTCTCCATGACTGAGAAACCCAATATTACACTCCTAGTACACACTTGTATGGAGCAATTAAAAAGTTAACACCACTATTAGAATTCATTTTTACTGAATTATTTGAAACCCTTTATTTTCTATATTTGACTCTTAAACCCTCAAGCATGGTTTTAATTGGAGCCATTTAATTCATTCAGGGTGATTTTAATTTGCTTTTGTACAAAAAGATTTTGAGCATATGCAAACTTAATAAATTTTTACTTTTCTTATTGCCTTTTTAAGAATTTCCAGAAATATAAACATATTTGAAGCAAAATTGTCCATTCCAATTTATAAAAAAAACTTTTCACGACTTCACTTTGATTTTGTCAAGCTGTTAACGTTTTCCTAACTCCCAACTCCAATATTTATCAATTTACCAATATGTTATTGCTCAGAATAGGAATCTAGGCAAAGACTGTCAGACTCAGTTTTTACACCTAAGTGTATATCATCTCTTTTTCCCATGTTTTTTGTACACTACACATCTGTCTTACAACTTTATAAGGTTCTGTTTTTGGGTTTTCTTGAATAAACATCTGTCCTGTCAGCCATCTCCACTTTGTGTTGGGTTGAGGGTCATCTTTTGAGCTTTTCTAAATTTCGATCATACTCTCATTTATCTAATCTGTAAGGCTCATTGGCAGTTGAAAATTGCCTTTTTTGTTATCAGCCTTTCAATAGAAAATTTTTGCAATTAAAATAGCAATCTTAACTAAATGGCTGAATAATTTTTTGTACCATACTGTAGTTCTCCTTTCCAACAATAATTTATTATTATTGGGTCTTCAAACTTCTATAGATATTAGGTATATTACTTAAACACACAGCTTTGAAATGGTTGCTTTCTGTAGAAAACAAGAAGGAATAATAGATATGTTCTGTTATTTGAACAAGTTGAATAATTCAGATTGGTGATAGCCATATGGCTGGTTCCAATATCATGATACAAGTTTTTTAGTAAGGCCATGGTGTTATCCCTTGTTTTTGGAGTTTAAAAAGAATTTCATTCACAGAAAATCAACAGCAAAGCTCTCTTGTGTGTACTTAATATTTTTCTTAACATTTCATTGTAAAATTAGTGCTTTTACCCTCAAAGGTGAAGAAATTTTAATTTTTAGCCCACGGAAACAAAGCCACAGCAATTGTATTAGGTAAGGTCTTAATATTTTTTCTACCGTTCTAATTATTTTGAGTGACACCTTTCTTCTCATTGGAAAGGCCAAAATTATAGGGAAATATGCTTAATTTTGTGACAACAATTTTATTTAACAGTATCATTCAATACAATTGAGTATATTAGCTTCAGGATGTCTCAAAGTAATGCACATTCTCTCACCCTTGAATGTTATAAATGCTGTTTCCACAGCAACAGTAAGATCTGAAATCCATTTCCATAGCTAAACACATGTAAAGAGTGAATTGGCTAAGAAGTGGTCAAGGAAAAATGTCTTGCTTTGCTTCAGTCTAAAAAATGAAGTTGCATCCATCATTTTCGTGTATTTGAGGCGTGTAAGGAGGTCATAAGAAGTATGGCTCATGCCCATGTAAGGAGTGTTGCCAGGGTGAATATTATTAGTACATATCAAGTTTTGCTAATACTGAACATTTGGAATTTCCATTCAGTCTCAGGGCATCTGAGTCGGTGCCCCACAATTGTGGAATTCCTCATTGGGGATAACATTGAGTCCACTGCTGCCTCTGAAGTCATTGCTCGGGATCATCTCAAGGGCGCTTATGTAGTCGGAGGGAAGTCCAGTTTCGATGGCCCCTATGATGATGACGCGCCTGTATTCTGGGGATGGGCGTCGATCCATGGGCAGGTCTCTCCAAATCAGTCCCAGGTTAGCCGTGGCATTGCTGGGTGCCGGAGGCGGTGGGCTCTGGATGTATTTATATGTCCTTACCTCCACATGGTCACCTCCGATGGTCTCCACGTCCACCGTCATGGGTTCATAAATGCCACTCTGGACTCCCTCTTGCCTTTAATTCATTTAAGAAAGTGACATAAGTGTTGGAAGAATTACATCACTCAACAGTCTTTAAGCTCAGTCATCATCATTCAATCATTCAGTATGCTCCATTTCACAATTTCACATGATTTAGTGGAAGGAACAGTTGAGGGGGGGACATTATTATACATATAATGCTACAATTTCACTGACTGACTGACACACTAACTCATTGATACAAATTATTTAGCACTTTTACTCAAGCTATCGGTCTGAAATTTTCAGGGAAGGTATCTATTTGTTGGCAAGCATGGAAAAAATAAAAAACCCCAAGAATGTGACCCAGTAACATTCATTTTTTTACGTGTAAATTAATGGAAAAATGAGAAATTTACCATAAAGTATAAGATTAACTCTTTAAAATATGAAAAAAAATGAGATATAAGCTTTTGACTTAGGCCAAACCTTGTCTGAAACACTGTCATTTCTTATTCATTTGTATCTCTATCTAAGTATTGACAACATTACATTAAAATGTGAAATGTTTAAATTTTTATTGGGCTTTTATATTTGGTTGCTATGGATGCCCCATTGTTGCTCTCTGAGGTCCTCAGGCATGTGCTGTAATATTTATTTGAAATATTATTTTATTTAAAGATAATAAT
>WURS02434849.1:0-15470 GCA_011762765.2 Rhinocypha anisoptera | reverse complement strand
GTGCCAGAGGCAACGCGCGGTCTGCAGCACAGCACCGGGAGACGCTCACTGAGCATGCGTGCCGGCAGCGAGAGGAGAGGGAAACCGGTTGCAGAACAAGCAGCAAAACATGAATTCGAAAATTCATCATAACTTGAAAAAATCCAATATAACGATATATTAATTTTTAACTAAATAAAAGCAGAATAAGCTTTCTAATGATATAAGTATCATGATTAAATGTTTGCGAATCTCCAAGCCAGAGAGCCTTAAAGTGAAGCGTTTTTGATGAGATCTCGCGCTTGGCTCCACCGCCATTTCTAACTCATTCACGTTGAGTCTTTCGGACTCACGTCGTACAAATCATCCCTCTCTAGAGGTCGTATAAAGAAGAGTTAAACAATACTAACCCTTCCGAATGGACAGAAAGGGCTTCATTTAGTCATATGGCGCGCCCTGCAAAAGCACGACGTCCCCGAACATTTAGTCAACCTAGTCAAAGCGCTTTACTTAGACACAAAAAGTAGAGTGGAGTGTGCGGCCGGCATCACCAAACCATTCCCGGACGACGTAGGAGTCCACCGAGACTCCACGCTTTTCCCACTACTCTTTATCCTCGTAATAGACCCTGATACCACAAGTATCCAAAAAAGCCTCCATGGACTCTAGTGTACGCAGACGACGTTGCCGTGAAAGATACAAATTTTCGAAAACTTGTAGCCAAAGTCTAAGCGTGGAATGACGCACTCAGCCGTCATAAACTTAAACTCATTGTCAAAAAGTTGGAATACCTTGCTCACTACAATGCAAACCCAAACTATGTTACAATTACCGGTACCCTGCCCAACGCCCGACAGTTTAAATACCTGGGCTCCACTATCCTTAAAAATGAGAGCCCAGAAGCAGACACACAAAAACGCATTGGAACACCGTGGTGTATGTGGCAACAGCTGACTGAAGTTCTCTGAGACCCAAAAAATGTCTCGCCGTTTCAAGTCTAAACTAAAGTCTACAAGACGGTAGTGCGGCCAGTAGCGCTCTACGACTGCGAGTGCCGTCCAATCAAAGTGATGGAAATGAAGATGCTCAGATTCTCAAAGAACATCTCTAGACTCGACAAAGTCTCTAACGAGATGGTACGAGCTGATATGGAGGTAGCACAAATTGAGGACAAAATTCGTAAACAACAGCTCAGGTAGTATGGCTATGTTTAAGGAGCTGCACCCGACCACATTGCCAGATCTGCACCGGATATGAAGGTTGAAAAAAAGCGACTGAGAGGCCGACCTAAGCTACAGATCAAGCAATCAAAGAAGACTTCAGCGAGCTACAACTGGCTACCCAAGAAATGATAAATAGGAATAAATGGAGAACTAGGATAAGCCGACCTCACTTCAAATGAGAGTTCACCGGGGCTCTCATTGCACGTACTCAATTAGCGGTGCGGTGCTTTTTAGGTATGCAAATTAGCAATAAGTTGAAGAGCTTGTTCAAGTGTCCAGTTCGTTACTTTCGAACGGATAAAAACAGAAAAAGTGAGTAGAGACGAATAAAGGTATCTAAAAAAGAAGAATCTGTTTCTAGATAAACATGGATTTTGACGACTTGAATCGAGATTAGAAGCTGATATTATGTATGAACCGTTTACCGCAATCTGAACTCACATCATTTTTTAAAAATCATCTTCATTTCACTATATTAAGACACTCAATGACACCAAATGAATTCATGTTATACAGCAAGTATATTTAATTTTAAACGCGGAGCAAAGAATGCGTCCAATCGTCGATGCTTGCTTGCAACCAGTACTAATCACAGCCGTACAAGACACTAATGGCGTTGCTACCACGCGATTGTGTCGTATCAACTCACGCGTTTGATGTCGTTGATATAAACATATTCAAGCAATTAAGACTTACTCTAAGAAAAACTCGCAAGCAAACGAAAGCCAAAGTGCATGTTTGTAATTAATTTAATAATGAGAATATCTTCACTGTGTGATAAATGATGAAAAACAACATCAAACATTGCTCTACCTTGATTAACTCAAACTAGAATATGCTTTTGATTGAGTGACTGATCTAGTCAAATGTGACGAACGCATTTCGAAAGCATGGTGTTATAGAAAATCAAGTCAACCTAGTTAGTGCATTCAACACTAGCAATAAAATTCTTTGTGTGGTCGGCATTACCAATTCATTTCTGGTTTATCTTATTTTCGTGCTGAACACTGTCACCAGTCGTATTCACTATTCACGTCCAACTAGTTCTTAAAGTTTTTAAATGTAAAACTAACTAAAAGATGGTGCTCTTCTATTTGGATAGAGAACATTACGATTCCTCCCCACAAAATAAATTTTTAACGGAATGTGCAAACTACCGGATATAATTAGATTGCTCACAAACACCATCAAGATATTCGAACGCGTATTCAAAGGATGAATTAGTTAAATTATAGAAGTTAACATAAATCATTGCAGTTTTGGCAAGAGCTAAAGCATTATTGACGTTGCCTATGTCGCCAAACAATTGATAAAAACATCGTAATTTTCTTCACTAAGCCTAAGGTTTGCAAGAAATCTCCCAAATGGTGGCAAACTTCTGCATAGCGCAGGGTTGGCTACCCAAGTTTTAAAACTGGGAAAGGTTAGCGACAGTTGATAGAATCAACTTGATACCTTGACCGACTTGTCGCATAAGTCTGACGCCGAAAAAACACCATAAAAATAAATTCGATTTTTCTATCTTGAACTTAAGGAAACTATCAAACATGATAGCATTGAAAATGAAGTCATTTTAGTCGCAGTTAGATTACTGATGATTGTTCTACTTGTGAGCTCTAAGTTATACAGCTTCTATTGTTTTATGTTCAAATTCGATCTGCTTCGGCCACATCTCCTCTTCAATTGGACACAGATCGCTAAGGCTAAGCAGTTATAACATATTTTCTACGTAATACTCCATCATAACCAATAATTAAGTTATACTGCATGTTGTTTGGGCCACGGATTTATAAATATAGAATGATCCGTTTTTTGTCTGTCACCTCATTCTCTTAATAAACGCGTAGAACATTTGGACTGAGGCTTTCCTTAACTTTTTTCTTCCTGTTGCATTGTCGGGCTATTCTTGGGATAGCCAAGTAACATTGATTCTTAACTTTCGCCACTATTATATTGGTGTTTAAATATCTAGTCATTGCAGTCAAAGTGCTTGACGTAGAAAATTGCAATAAAAACCTTAAATTTTTTTATAATAACTAGCAGCAACTTAATGTTTTAACAAGACTTGCGCATTACCATAATATTGGTGTTGTACATTTGCAGTTGGTATCAATAATTATTTTGATTTTTAATAATTTCAAAAAACTTGTCAACTTGAATCTAATTGAATAAAAATTTGACCAGCAAGCTAACAAGTGCGATTATTTAGTTTTAGAGAGACTCGGTCTCAAGAGACCAATCTCTTTATTGTTAAAATTTTATTTATTCCACATTTTACCAGGCTAGCTTTAGTCTTACCTTTTAGGGTTCCTTTGCATATTATAAATGACTTACCTTGCAATGCATTATAAGTAACTTACCTTGAATTGTTGTGATTTTAGTTATACATCAAACCATATAATTGCAATAACTAATTAATTTGTACGCTTAATGTAATGTAACTTAAAACACGAGAATGTATATCTCTTGGCGCGTTTAACAAATAAAAAAAATATATTTGAAATAACAAAAACAATGATAGCGTAAATTAATTATTTTTGTATAATTTGCAACCTTGTTTGGTCCTTAAAACAAACTCGTCAATATACAATGACGCCGTCTGAAGTTAGTTTTAAAGTGGAAAAGTTGAATCACCAAATCACGATTTTTTTCTGCATCGCTTATTTATGTTTTTTAAAAAACTTTTTATCTGCATTTTAAATAAAGTAGAGCAACATTCTCAAAACCCTTTTTAAATTTTTACTAACAATATAATATGGTAAGTCGTTCACCCTTTTTGCAATGTCGCAAAATTTGTTCAAAATTACCAAGCCACTTGTGGCAATACATTCATTGAATTAAAACGCATGCGCAACATACCTAACACGAACAAGAAGGCTGGTTAGTAGAGGTGGAAATTCAGGATCCCGAACAAGAAGTAAGAGCTTCAAATGTAAATTATGATGAAGTTTGAGTAGGAAAACCCGTTTGGAGTAAAGTTTTGTTTGCTAGAAAATGGGTTAAGAGTGAGTGTCTGAGTTAAAGCTCTTGTACAATGAAGATAAAAAATGAAAAAGTTTACTTGAGAAAAACGAGCAGAAAATGACTTGTTAACATGTTTAACAAAAATTAATTTTATTTATTTGACAAGTCACTTTATGCACTTTAGCTATGATAATCAGTTTTTTTAATTTTTTTATAATAATGCGTAAAATTGCAAGCGCGACTTACCCAAAAATTATCAGTTGACGATTGTAATTTTCTTGACCGAACTGGTTGGTTTGAGTGCCAATGTCGAACAAAATAAAATGTCCGCAACTAAAACAATCTAAAGTGCATGCAAAAAACAAAGAATAGCTAGATAAGTTTGAGCATTCTCACCAAAAGTAGAGAGAGAGAGAGAAAAATTGAATAACAACTGGCAAAATTTGACATCTTCAAAAATTATTTTATTATATATTTTGCAAGTCACTTAATGCTCATGTACCGTATCAGTTATTTTCTCTACTTCTACAAACGTGACTTACTGAATACAAATTGATGAAAGTAATAAACACAGACTACTAGATGAAGTTTAGTAGAGATGCAGATAATTTAAGTTTTAAGCCAAAACATTTAGTTGACCTAGTCACAGTGCTTTGCAGTTTGAAGCTGATACAAGTAAGTCATACCCGGTTTGCATAAAAGTCCATCAAGGCTCTGCGCTTTCTACACATATTTTTATTCAAGTTAACCCTTTCGCTTCTAAAAGCGCTATCGGGACGTATGTGTTCCGCTCAGTCAATTAACGATATAAGACTTATTTTTACTGATAATCTTTGGGATCAAAAAGGTTGAGTTAAAAAAATACAGCTGGAGATTTTCTGTGAAATCTATGGTTCCAGACGTCTTCGCCGTAGCAAACGCAAATTCGCGAGCGCTCGAAACAGCATGTCAAGCGAACATGATGCACTAAACCGAACAATTGTTGAAATTCAGATAAACCAATGTGGCTTGATCATTGACAAAAACATTTAGATGATTTAGATGCTTTGCGTAGAAAACGACTTAGGTTGCAGTATGCAGCTGATACAAGTAAGTCTTACCCGGTCAGCATATGAGTCGATCAAGGCTGGGCTTTCTATACTTATCTTTATTCAAGTTATTTAGCTGAGATAAAAAGATATAGCTGGAGACCTTCTATAGAATATATGGTTGCAGACGGCTTCGCCGTAGCAAACGCAAATTCGCGAGTGCTCAAAACAACTTGTCAAGCAAACATGTCACACTAAACCGAACAATTATTGAAATAAAGATAAACCAAGGTGGCTTGGTCATTGGCAAAGACATGTAGATGATCTAGTCACACTGCTTTGCGTAGACATCAACGTAGGTTGCAGTATGCAGCTGATACAAGTAAGTCTTACCCGGTCAGCATATACTTATCTTTATTCAAGTTATTTAGCAGAGTTAAAAGGATATAACTGGAGACCTTCTATAGAATGTATGGTTGCAGACGTCTTCGCCGTAGCAAACGCAAATTTGCGAGCGCTCGAAACAACATGCCAAACGTAAAATGACACACTCAGTTGTCATTCACTCAAACTCAGCTGAGTACTCAAAAAATCGGAGTACCTTCTTTATAACAGTACAAACCCAAGTATTATAGCATTGAAGTACCTTGGAATGAATTGTCAAAGTTTTGTCGTATCAAGTCCAATTTCGTGTGTAAAAATAATGCAGTTTGGTCAATTGCTTTCTACGGCTACTACTCAGACATTAAAAACACTACGCAAATCATACAAATTAATAAAAATAAAAACCATTTTACACGACAAAGTTTTTAACGAAAAGTAGAAATGCGCAAGGAAAAGGCAGTTCTATGCTAAATAAGTATGCGTAAAGCAAAAGCGGTTTTATTTTCAATGGCTATGCGTAAGGCAAAAAACGGCTCTATGCTCAATGACTATGCATATAGCAAAAAAAATGGCTCTATGCTCAATAGCAATGCGTAAAACAAAAAACGGCTCTATGTTCATTGACTATGCGTATGGCAAAAAATGGCTCTATGCTCAATGACTATGCGTATGGCAAAAGACGGCTCTATGCTCAATAGCTATACGTAAAACAAAAACGGCTCTATGTTCAATGACTATGCGTATGGCAAAAGACGGCTCTATGCTCAATGACTATGCGTAATGTAAAAGGGCTATTTTTAATGGCAATGCCTAAAGCAAAAGCGGTTTTATTTTTAATGGCTATGCGTAAGACAAAAAATGACTCTATGCAAACAAACAATACGCAATGAAAAAACAGCTCTTTGTTCAATAACTATGCGTAAGGAAAAAGACGGTTCGATGCTTTATGACAAAACCAGTTGAAAGGCTTTAAAAATTTTTACTCTGGTGTGGTAATCGCTGCAATTTAATGACGTTAAATCATTGACATGAAAAATTAAACTTGAAGCATCACATAACTCTAAGTGATATCGACAGTACGCATATTAAAGTGCCATTGCAAATGCAACTTACTTGGTAAACTAGAAGTACAAACTAGTGATGATAATTTTCTAGCTAGTTGATGACAATTTACTGAATCAAGTTTCCTGTCGGGGATTTGAGTGGCAACTTGCAATAGAGCAGATCCCAATGGCCAAAATTTGGTTTGAGTTTGAATCAGTGTGCAGTGAAGATGAAGTAGAGTGAAGTGGTAGTAGTGTGAGTAAAGTGGTCGTAGTTGGTGTAGTTGTGAAAATGAAAAATTACGATGGGTGTTGAGGGTCAAAGTTAAGATTGAGTGATGTAGAGCTGGGTGTTTGGATTTTAACAAAACTCAGTATGTCAAAGTGTTCACGGTGAGATGAATAAAATTTAAGTCGAGTGTAGAAACGGGCTCAAGTGAAGCGTTGACAACAAACAACACTACGCAATCAGCAATATTATGTGAAATATTAAATGCATGTAATGAAGAATTGTAGTGGTAGTGATGAAATGCAACAGTGTGTTGAGTGTCAGTACTTAGAACTACTGGTGCAAAGTGCAATCGGTATTCAGAGAAGATAAAGTTAAAAGAAGTGGTTATGTGGTGTGGAGAAAGTGGTGCGAGACCAAGTGGTGTTGGGTTGATTGATTGAAAATGTTCACACTATGTCAAGGTTTTTTTAATAAAATAAAAATAATTTAAGTTGAGTGTAGTAAAACGTTGGCAACTAGCAACAATTCACGATCAAAAAATGATAATTTGAGAAAGATATTGAAAGTGTGTATTGAAGTTGTAGTGTTGAGGGCTACAAAGTGTGTTGAGTGCTTAAACTTAAGACTGAGTGATGTGAAGCTGGTTGAATTCTAACAGTTGCTAACACTCTGCTAAGGTACAATGAAATAGTAATAATTCAAGTTGGTTATAGAAAATGGATGTAGTAAAGAATTAGCAACTAACAACACTTCACAGTTAACAATGATAACTTGAAAGAGATAATGAAGAAGTCTATTGGAGAGTTGATGTTGTGGTGTGGAGTGCTCAAACTTAATGAAGTAAATAGATGACAACGATGAAATATGAACTAGAGATTGTGTGAGAAAAATTGAACAAGACTTTAATGGAGTTGATTTTATTCTATGGAAACCGCTCAGATACTACGCAAGTAATGAAAGTGATAGATATGAAGATTACCTAACATGACAAAGTCTCTAACAAAAAATAGGCTGTGCTAAACAAACAATGGTTCTATACTCAATGGATGTAGGTAATCAAGTTCTATTGCAAATGCAACTTATTTGGTAAACTTACACAAAGTGTTGATGATGATGGTTTAGCTGGTTGATGATGGCTTAGTAGACTAGAGATTCCAGTCGATGTTTCGAGTAGCAAATTGCAACTGAGTTGTTGGTAATAACTCGAGTTTGGTTGAGTAGTATAATCTGCAATTAGTATGCAGTTGAAGTGAAGATGATGTAGAGCAAAGTGGTCTGTGACTGAGGGCGCAGAGCAAACCCGTTGGCAACTAACAGCAAAGATAGTTTGAGAGAAGTATTGAAGATGTGTGTTGACGATTGTAAATGGTGGTGGTGAAAGGTTATGATGTGTGAAGAGTGTTCAAACTTAGAGTTGTGTAGTTGTATTGGAAACGATTGATTTATACGGATTAATTTGATGTAACGAAATGTTATTGGAGACTTGGTGGTGAGATGTTATAGAGTATGGTGAGTGTCCAAACTTAAGGTTGTGTAGTTGTATTGGAGACAATTGATTTAGACGGATTAATTTGATGTAACGAAATGTTATTGAAGACTTAGTGGTGAGATGTTAAAGAGTATGATGAGTGTCCAAACTTTGGACTGTGTGTCTTGAATTTTCAAAAAAAGATCACACTGCCAAGGTATTCACAACATCAATCCACAAGCATCAATGACAATTTGCAAGAAGTATTGAGGGTGTGATGAAGGTGTGAAGTGTTACGATGTGTGATGAGTGTCCAAACTTAGTGTTGGGTAGTTGTATTGGAGACGATTGATTTAGACGGATTAATTTGATGTAACGAAATGTTATTGGAGATTTAGTGGCGAGATGTTATAGAGTATGGTAAGTGTCCAAACTTAAGGTTGTGTAATTTGAGAGAAGTACTGACGGTGTGATGAAGGTGCGAAGTGTTACGATGTGTGATGAGTGTTCAAACTTGGGGCTGTCTGGTTGAATGTCAACCGAACTGTTTACAATCGCCCGAGTTTGTCTTGAGTGTTGTAACGTACACTTGGTGTGATGTTGTGTAGTGCGGTGACGACAAGTGATAGAGCAAAGTGGCGCGGGGCTGAGTGGCGCGGAGCTGAGTGGCGCGGGGCTGAGTGGCGCAAAGCTGAGTGGCGCGGGGCTGAGTGGCGCGGGGCTGAGTGGCGCGGGGCTGAGTGGCGCAGAGCTGAGCGGAGAGCAAGCAGAGACGTCCGAATCAAACCAGTGAGTAGGCACAAATGAACATTTTTGGTTTGCAGCACCCAGCACCACGCGAGCGCCTTGCTCGCGTTTGTTTCTTTAGCCCATCCCATTCGTTTAATCAGTGAGTGCCCCTCTTTCTCAATAGGTGGTTTCTCTTCGACTCTCGTTCTCTTTTCTGTTTGCTTCTTCCTCGATCACTCTTTCACTCAATTTTTCTTCCCACTAGTTAGCTCAGAAAACTTCGTCTACCTCTTATTGGTTCTGCCCATCTCGGATTTCTTCCATTCACCCATTCTCCTCACTCACAAATTTTACGGATAGCAGTTTTCCTCTCTCTCTCCCTCTCTTCATTGCTAGCGATGGCAGTATTTCTTTTTATTCTGTTTTTTTCTCTCTTATATGGCAAGTTTTTAATCGTGATATAGGAGGGGCTTATGTTTGCAATGGGAATTTGTGTTTGCCGTTCGGATATAACGTGAGCTTCTTAACAACTAGTACTTATTGATAATGCAATAAGTCTCATCCTCTTTCTCTATTGGTTGCGTTCTATACTTTTACTTTTTAATTCTTGTCACTATTTCCGGCAGCCAGCTAGCTATGACGTCGTTTTGGGCCACTTTCCTCCTCTTTCTCCCCGGGAAGATGACACTGCCGAGAGAAGGGAGGTGCTAATTGTACTAACTTGTACTGCCGTCTTTGGCAAATCAGTACAATTAGCACCTCCCCTTTTCCGATAATGCCAAGCTCACGCATTGAGTGTTGGTCTTTGCCATAACCTCGTTTCCTTTTCTGCTTTTTTGCTCTACCTCATATCCCCTCTTATGTTCGCATGTTCCCTCATTCTCTCACACATAGCTCAAATGTCTCCTTCCCCTTTTTTCCCAAATCGTCATTTTCATAATAACCCCCATTAGATCTCTGAAATACAAGCTTGACTTACTTGACTTTATCCACGAGAACCAGTTAGTGATAATAGCGGTGGTGGCGATGATGCCGATCTACGGGCCGGAATGTTGGTTCCAGCCAAAGTGCCAATTCAAGATGCCCCGGTGTCACAAGTTTGCGCTGAGGGTTGAGGCCGAGTCGAGTCGAGGGTGAGAGTAGGCAATAGAAGTGCAGTGGAGACGTAAGCTGAAAAAACAAGCAAGCGAACATGTACAACTACGCAGTAGCGCACTGCTTGCGTCGCAGTCATCTTGCCTAGCAACAACCGCCAACACCCAGTTCTTCTCACCTCACTGAGTGAGACAAACGAAGAGCAGGGAAGAGGGAGTATGAGCGTGCGCAAAAGTAATGGGGAAAAGAGGGGACAAGTGAGTGCTCCGCGTCGCAAATGGTGTGACAAGAGCGCGCGACAAACCCAAACCAGTCCAATGTCCACTGTGCGCACTTCGTGGCGCAATCAGAGCTCGTATCAAATACGGATTGTCCTGTTCACAAACCACGTGTTTATAGCGAAAACTGACACAGGCAAAAGCTGTCCGGTGGGCTATGAAAGTAATGGCAAAAGCAATAAACGTCGCGTCGTTTGTGAACAGGACACAAATCTGTATGTGATGCGAGCTCTGAGCTCAATTCTAGACGCGGAGTTGAGCCCAACTACTCACTCGTCCCCTATTTCCCCCCTTGCATTTGAGCGCGCTCCTACTCCCTCTTCTCTGCTAGTGGCTTGCCTCACTCAACCACTTTTCTTTCTTTTTCAGTACCTCTGTATGATCCCCTTTCTATTTTCTCTTCCACTCTTCTGCCTTTCCCAACTTTGCATATGTCTCCCTCTTTCTCAACCACTCTCTCTCTCTCTCTCTCTCTCTCTCTCTCTCTCTCTCTTTCTCTCTCTCTCTCTCTCTCTCTCTCTCTCTATGCCGTTTTAGTACCAATGTATGACTCTTTCCTACTCTTTTGCTTTTTCTTGCTTTGCGTATGCCCTTCTCATTCTTTATCTTTTTATGCCGTTTTAGTACCTTCGTATGACTTCTCTCTCTCTCTCTCTCTCTCTCTCTCTCTCTCTCGTTTGTTCAATTTCACCTCTCTTTCCAGTTCGTTTTCTCTCGTTCAATTTCTCCAAATGAGTAAAATTAGAAGCAATAATTTAAAAAAGAATAAAAATAAAAAATTGGTTTTAAAAACTAAATGATAATATAAAATTCTGGTTTATTTTTTATTTTAAAAAATAATCACTTGATAAGCACTACGAGTTTGTCATTTTTGTCAAATTTGAATAAATTGCAATAAAATAAAAAATTAAATTTAGCTGAAAACCGGTTAAAACTGGCTTGCGTTTGTCTGTCTGTATTTCTTCTAGATTACTTTCTAGTTTGCCACGTGTCATAAGTTTTATTTTCTAAAAATTTAATTCTAGAATTTATATTTTGATTATAGCGGAATTCTTAATATACTTTTTTGTGTTTCGTATTTTATTATAATAGACAATTATTCTTGCGTTATATAAATTTTAAGTTTAAAACAACAGATCAGAGAGAGAGAGAGAGAGAGAGAGAGAGAGAGATTGATTTGGTGAAAACTGAAAAAACTATTTACTTTTGATCAACTCTCGGAAACATTTTTTGAAGCGTTTTATAAATTTTCCATTAAACTAACTCAAACCAAATTTATAATTATTTTTTATGTTTAAAAAATAAGAATTTTATTTATTGTATTTTATTACCATTAAAAAGTTTACAATTAATCTTGGATAAATATATGTATTTGTAAAACTTTAAAGTGAACAAACATAAATTCTGCGCGCACACACACTTAAGCTATAATAAACTAGAACAATAAAAATAAATGTAAAATTGTTGTAAAGCTAATTAAAAATCAGTTTAAATTTTTGTTCATTTAAGCCATTTGTTTAATTTTTTGAAGAATACGCTTAACACCATCAATTTTTTCATCCCATTCTGATGAATGACAAGAAGAGTTTCGTTGTTTCTTGATTTTCTTAAGATAAGCTTTGATTCGAGCTTTACAGTTAAGCACATTTTGTGGTGGCTCCCACGTATTATTCTCTTTAGAATACGTTTTCCATTTTACATATAGCAAATCTTCCAATTTCCTATTGAGAAGGTCTTGTTTGTAATCAACAATTTTTTCCACTTCATACTCTTTGTTCGCCTTTTTAGGTTTGCTTTGATTAGATTTTCCGTTTGACGCCATTTTTTGCGACACTTTTTGCTTCTTAACTACACATTCATCTTCCGCCTCATTATCTTCATCAACCTTGATCTTGATTACCTGTTTAGTCTTTATTTAATAAATAGTGTAAAATTATAAACAAATTAGTAGTGAAATTATTTACCTTATCCAAATTAGTGGCGTTTGCAGCTTTGGTTGGTTGGCTTAAATTAATTTCGTTTTCATTGATAACCGATGGTTGCCTAAAAGCTGCTGATGGCAATTGATGTTGAATTTGGTGATTGGCAGATTTATGTTGGGTTGAAATTATAGGCAAACCAACCCCTTGATGAAATTTTTTAATGTGACATTTCAGACTTCTTGTCGTAAGAAAGCCTTTTTGACAAAGGAAGCATCGTTTGATCTCTGCCGGGTGACATGTTTTAAGCGATCTACGTTTACGCTTTGAAACGTTTTGATTAACGCTTGGTGCTAATTCTATTGGTTGCATCAAAAGTGCTTGCGGAATTGAATTTTGAGCATGTTGATTTGTCAATAATGAATTCATTCCAAAATCAAAGTTTGGTAAAGGCAATTCAGCTCTGTGAATTTGCTTGTTATGTTTTTTCCAAGCTCTAGTCGTAACAAAACTTTTTGGACACAAATAACAAATCTTCAACTCTGATGGACAACATGTTTTAAACGATCTTCGTTTACGCCCTAAAACGTTTTGATTAACGCTTGGTGTCAATGCCATTGGTTGCATCAAAAGTGCTTGCGCAATTGGATGTTGATTTGCCAATAATGAGTGCATTCCAAAATCAAAGTTTGGTAAAGGCAATTCAGCTCTGTGAACTTGCTTGTTATGTTTTTTCCAAGCTCTAGTCGTAACAAAACTTTTTGGACACAAATAACAAGTCTTCAACTCTGATGGACTACATGTTTTAAACGATCTTCGTTTTTGTTTTAAAGGATTTTGTTCTACAGTTGGTGGTGGCAAAGAATCGTCCAGCTCTGGTAATTGTTGAAATATTCTCGAAAACATATTGTCCAACTCTTCTTGTGTAATCAACGGTTTTTCTTCATCCTCTGTAAATGGTAACGGTTTGGTAAGTTTTTGCAACTTTTCAACACACTCATTCAAATTTTGATCTTCAATCAAATTGTTTAGTGCAGACTTAATTTCAACTTTATTTTCGTAGTTGTTTGTTTCAAAATCATTGATTACAGTTGTCCACAGTTTTTCGAGTTGTTCAACTGTTTGCTTTAAATCTACAATTTTGAGTTTAATCAAATTCAAATTGCTTAAGTTGTTTTCTACAAAGTCAATATTGGCATTTCGCAAATTGGCAATAATATCGGATTCGGCTTTAACTGACATATTTCCTAATACAAAATAGAATTTTTAAAATGATAAAAGATGATAGAGAAAAGAAAACACCATAAAAATATCTTACAAAATGTCTTCAAGTTGACGTGTGATACAAGACAAGTTTAGCAGGATTTTCTCTTTTTGATCACGACTCAGTGCTGTCCTCCGAGAAATTGCGCCTCTCACTCTCCCCACTCTTTCTATTTATAAGAAAACACACGTGCAGAGAACGTGTAAGTTTGTCATGAATTTGTATGCTTCTCGCAGCCTTTAGCATAACCTTGTGTTGCATTTATTGCAACCCTACGATAAATGCAACTCAATCACAAGTAAACATGTTTTTCACTTGATGATTGTATAAGAGATGGAATTAATTCAAACTCACCAATGGAAAAAATTTAATTAAATAATATTGTATAATAGCTAAACCACGGTTTATGTCCTTATTTTTCTATTTGATACTTAAAAATGTGTGAAATGATTGAGCAAAAGTTTGGTTTGATTTAGGATAAGAAAAAGGAAAGTTGCGTTTATCAATTGATTTGTGATAAGCGCTAGTTTTGTCTGGTTTCTTGCTTATCATGATTTTTTCTTGATTAATACTAGATAAAATGAGAATGTAAGGTAAAAACAAAAAAGACCATGATTAGTGGAATAAAAAAATTTATTGAAATTAAAAAATACTTTTTTAGACTGATAGTTATTTATGATTTTATACTAAATATCACAAAAAAGAGAATATCAGCAAGAGGTTTAATTTAGCTTAGTTTCTGTATTTTCTGAAAAAATTTATTTTTATTGCGTATCTTAAGCTAAATGGGACGCTAGACAGACATAAAAGAAAAAAGAGAAGAAATTATCAATTGATTCTGGATTGTTCTGGTTTAGTCTGGTTTTGAGTCTGTCTGGATATTTTATTAATGAGTACTTTAGGTGAAATAAAAGTGTTGAGCAAAGAAAAAAAGTTCTAACAATAGAGAAATAAAGTGAATGAGCCAAGAAATAATCGATCAACTCTGAATCGTTCTGGTTTAGTCTGGTTCTGAGTTTATCTAGATATTTTATTATTGCGTACTTTAGAAGAAATGATGGTGTCAGGTCAAGAAATTTTAGAGAGAAAGAGAAAATAGGGTTTAGCCTTGGTTTTGAAATGTCTGGAAAAATATATTATTATTGCGTATATTAAGATAAATGGAACGCTACACAGACAAGAGAGAGAGAGAAAGAGAAGAAATAATCGATTGATTCTGGATCTTTCTGGTTTAGTCTGGTTCTGAGTCTGTCTGGATATTTTATTACTGCGTACTTTAGATGAAATGAGTGTGCTGGATAAAAAAGTTTTACCAATAGAAAAAAGAGATAGAGATAGTGAATGAGGCAAGAAATAATCAGTGGACTCTATATCGTTCTAGTTTTGTCTTGTTCCAAGGCTGTCTGGATATTTTATTATTGCGTACATTAGATAAAATGGTTGTGTCAGACCAAGAAAAGAAAATATGCCTATCAATTTAGGGGAAAAGAAAGAATAGGGTCCATTAATAGACTCTAAGTGAGTACCAGACAACTTACGAGAAAGAAAAAAGTGAGAGTGAAAGAAAGCGCCAATGGCTGGTGTGTCTGCATTGCATTGCAGTGCGAGGTGAAAAACAAGAAGCAAGCCTCGATAACAAACCAACATTGGGTACATAGCTATATAGAACCCAAACATTTTAGCAAGGCGTGAGACAGCTTTGCTGTAAAAACCCTGCTATTAATTTCATGTTTCTGTCTGTCAGTCTGTCTGTTTGTCCTCACAAAAATTCTAGCATACTTCCCGGACACCAAAAAAGCTGAAACTTTACAAAAAGGATCCTTTTGAGAAAAGAATAATTGGATGAGACTTTGGTGTCCCAGGC
>WURS02434839.1:0-15472 GCA_011762765.2 Rhinocypha anisoptera | reverse complement strand
CGGGGGTTTCCGGCTTTAGTCTAGCACCTAAGCGGTCGGTCGCCCGGCCGACCCCCCAAGACATCACGGCCAGAAAGTCCCCGTGGGGGTTAGTACGGTCCGTTTTGGGCGGGCTAATGATGACTCTCTTAAAGGTAGCCAGCGAGTGTGCTGGCTAACCCGGTGGGCTTATCTGCAGAGTTTTCATCAGTATTTTGAAGTAAAATGTCCCGGAACAGTGAAAGGCTTCTTTTTCCATGAACGAACTCGTTGAGCTGTGACTTTTGTTTAGTAAAGTAAGAACATTGTAATTTTTCTATTAGATCGACAATGTGCTTGTCATTTTTTAAGTACATAATAAAGTCCGCAGATGTCTGAAATTACGAGGGTTGTTCGAATGAAAAGTTGTAACAACCAAACAGTTTGAAATTTGAATATGCCGCTTTCGGATAACGTAGTGAGACATCTATGGATGCGAATTTAGTGTCCGGCGTGTTTGTGCGCATTCACGGGTGCCTGACCGTAACGCAAGAGAGAAGCAGGCAGTAGTCTGTTCCGTCCGATTGACGCTTCAACTCGGACGACGAACTGAGGGGCACAGTGGAGTCTGGGAACAGGTAATCCTTGGTCTAGTGAAACCGTGGGGTAGTTGTGCTCAGGCCTCTGGTGATTACTTGCGAATAAAGACTTCAATTATACCCACAGTGTCGTCTCGTACCTTTTCATTTGAACAACCCTCTTACGTTCCAGGAAAATTTTTGTAATTCAAATCTTTCGAGTTGTGGCTGTGGAGAAGAATGGTCAAATTTAAACCGAAGAGTAAAAAACAGCCTTAAATAAAAAAATGAGGTAGCTTTTAACGGAAGAGGAAGGATACTCATAAGTCGGGAAGGATGCTTATAAGTCGTAGGTTTTCAAAGACTAATATGTAGGAGATGGAATGTTAAGTAAATGAGGAACTGGTACAAAAGTAATCTCTGCTGGGTTTTTCCATTTTGGAATTCATAGAAAAGCCACCTGCAGCATGTGGAGTGCATAAAGTGCCATATTTGTTAAAAGATATCCTCACCTCTCCCCTGTTAATTCCATTCCTAAGCCATCCATTTCACGTCCATAAACATAACGCCGGTAAAGGTATTGACATACATCATCAGCAATATTCACACACACTGTCTGAAGGGACCACGACACTGCCTCTGAAAAAAAGAATAAGCTCCCTTCTACGATTAGGTGTATTTCAACTGTTTTTTACGTAAAAAGTTTTGTTCTTGGCTTCATTTTTTATAATCATGTAATAGCTTTGTAAAACGGCACTAGCCAGTTGAATAAATAAATTACTCACCGAGAACAAATTACGTAGTTTCAGGCTTGACGTGATGGAATTCGAACATGTTAATGGTAAGAAGATGGCAATTTTCCACTGCCCTTTTAACAGTGTAAAATTGCCATCTCCTTATCATAATACTTACATACCTACTCATTAATTTCACATAATTAATCAAATAAATTTAAATGGAGAGTATCTGTTGAGGTTTAGAAGATTTTTTAAAACCCAAGCACTTAAAAGGTTAATGCCAATTTTTCCTCTGGTGATATTGAACTTTTCACAGCATTTGAACCATATTTATTCAAATCGTTCAACACATATTGATTCTGCACCTTGTTCAAGCTGAAATACCGTCTGAATTCTTCTTTATTATTCTTAGAATTCTTAAAATGTCCATTGACGAGCAAATCGTAGCAGCCTCCTTCACTCTTTGTTTTATACTAAGCTTCTATGTAGTATTCCTTCCCATCTCTTTTCTCCAAAACAACTTGCAACATTTGGTCATCTTCTTCGTTTTCCAATAAAAGCGTCAAAACTAAATATAATCCTCTAAGGAGGCGGCAACTTGTGGAATTCCATAGTAAGACAAAGTAAACGTCAAAACTTTGCATATTTCCACAGAATTAAAAGAGAGGATGACCGGTTTGGAAGATAATCATCGTCATCTGACCAGAAGATTATCATGGAAACCGGTCGTACTTTTTAATTTTTTGGAAATACACTAAGTTTGTAAGTTTATGTTATTTTAAAACTAAACAGTCAGCATCAATTTCAGCTCGACATCGGCTCTCCCTAAGGGAGTACTAATCGATACTAACCGATTCGTAGATGTATCTTCCTGCGTTGGTTAGGCGCGGAAGCGGAACGTAGACGCCTGAATGAAACCACCCGGTCCAGCCTCGCCAGTGAGATCCAGCAGCTGGACGCCACCTAGGATAATAAAATAAAGCTATACATATATATTTCCGGTTGCCTGTAATGAAGGGGTCCAAATTTGTCGGTTGCCTGTTCTTAAGGATAACGTTCTGATATACTAAACTGTAAACTACCTTTTAATTTTAAAATTTAATTTTTCCTTCTTACAGCTGATTGACCATTGTGAAACATTTAAGCAAATCCACTTGATAGCCTCAAACAAAATTTTTTGCAGTAACTTTCAATCAATTTTCTATAGTAGTCAGCTAATATGTCTACGCAATATGTGGGCAGTGAAGTGTGATGTCTCTTGCTTCTTATTACACAGCTTCTGTGCATCACTCGAACGTAGTGCTGGAATAACCATTCAGTTATTTTTCATATGAATTTCTGAAATTCTAGGTTAACAGTTTCATTATTGTATATTACAGTTTACAAATCAAATTCATGAATAATAATGATTGATTTTATTGATAGTCAAGAAAAGTTTCGTTAACCCTTTTTAGTGCCAGCGGGCCAATCTATCGGCCCTAGGGGTATGTGCGAAAAGTGCCAGGGCCGATCTATCAGCCCGATTTTTTTGTTTAATAAATAATTTTTTATTAAATTGTTTAAGAGTTAAAAAAATAAAATATCTTACTTTTGCCAAAAGTGTTTGCAGTGTAAATAAAAAAATTGGCATTAACAGATTTATATTTATATATGTTTAAATGATTAAATAAACATATTCCATGAAAAAACCCTGACATTTTTTTGCTAATACCAGGTGATAGGGACTGGCACTTAAAAGGGTTTATTAAATAGCAAGATCACATTGAATTTTTAAACATATCCCTATCGTACTATATATTGGAAAAGAAAGAAGTTTAGTCAGGCTAGTTTTTCTTCAAGAATATTTTTTTGTATGACCTTAGTAGTTTTTATCACACCATAGCATTATGTTATGTCAATAGGCGATGACATAATATGATGTCATTACCAGATGTAAAAGTAGTGACCAAAATTATGATTTTTATAAAATGTACTAAAACATATTTTTTCAGTCCATTCAATGTAGCCACTAGGCTGTAGGACGAATGTTGTAAAATTTGAATGTAAGGAAATGGAATTTTCAATGTTTAGACTTAAAAGTGTATGCACGCAGAGCTATTTAGTCATATAGAAGTATCTCTGTAGTAGAAGTCATCCTTAGTAAAAAATGACACAACATTCCTTTCAAGAAATTTTGGATTTCCAAAATTGAGTCATGCAGATCGCAGTTCAACAGCCTATGTATTTAGTGGAAAAAATTATCAGAAGATGCAATACCTCACAAACAGAGATTCACAAATACACATCAAACCCTTGGTTTGTCAAAAAGACTCCTTGGAAAATGTCAAATTGTCTTGAATAAACAACCAGTCACTAGAATTCTATATGCTTAGTATGGCAGATTGAATTCTTTTTAGGAATCTTACCAGTACACCTATATTACAGTACATTGTATTCACAGTTTGACTCTATGTAGAAAATTCATTAAGGCCTATGACCTGCTCAACCTGAACAAGTATATGCATGCAAATAATTATAAATTTTAATGCAATATTTTGACAAATTTTTTCATACATTCCATTAGTTTTATTTTTAGACCAATAAATTATAATAGCACGTTACAATAAAATAATGACTGGGTAACTCAGCATAGGATTTATAGAATGTGTTGTGTTATTTTATTGTGTTAGTTTAAAAAGAGCTAATTTAAATCTTCATTGTATTATTATCTTCAGCTATCCCCCTTTGGTGAAGCAGCTGAGAGAAATGACATTAAAGACACACAATCCTCCAAATTGGGAAAATTATGGCATGCTAGTTACAACAGGCAGTCAGGATGGTATAAGTAAATCTTTTGACATGATCTTGGAAGAAGGAGAGCCTGTGCTTGTTCAAGATCCCATTTATACTGGAGCATTGGCAGCAGTATGTATTAAAAGCCTATAGTAGATATTACTGACCTTATATGGTACACTGGATGAAAATAGTATTTGGTTGATGATTTTTCATTGATTTTTATATTTTTCAGTTTTTCATTGCCAAGTAAAAATCTTGTTGAGGCAGTGTTAATCATCAATCTGTGACCAACTATGACTGGCTTTGTGACATTTCTATTGAACTGCCACAGAAATAAAGGTTGAACCTTCATATTGTTCACTATTGGTTTTTTTTTCAAAGTTAAAAAATTTTTACATAGGTAGCATTACCAATTAACTCTACAGTGGAATTAACCTGTAAAATTTAATGGAATGGTATACGTATGACGTGAATCCTTAATTGAGTTTTACTTCAGGTTGATTACAATGTTTAAAAATAATTATTAATCCTATAAAATATATTTTATGAAAGAATACAACAGTAAGTTATTTTTTAGGAGTCCTCGTGTTGTGTGATTTCATTAATGAATAGAATCCGTAGAATTCTGCCTGAACAATAAATTTTTAAAATATAACTATTGTAGTTTTTTACTGTTTTGTTAATAACATGCCCTATTAAAATTTATTTACAGATTATGCCTCTCAATCCTAAAATTATTTGTATTCCTGAAGATGAAAATGGAATGCGTCCTGATAAATTAAGGGAATCATTAGAGGCTTGTTTCAGAAATAAAAATGTAAATGACAGAAGAGGTGTACCTAAGGTATGGGGAACTATACCCAAAGACAGAAAATGTAACCTGCCAAACAGTTTAAGAAATTATAGAATTATAGCCAAGAAGGAAAGGGATAATAATAGGTCTTTATTGGATAGAGCTTGAGACTTAAGCAGTCCCTTCTTCCACCTAACCACTATTATATGGAGGGAAGGATATGGAGACATATGATGATTTTTTTCTTGTTTCCTAAAATATCTTATAGTCCACAATGGCCCTTTTCCTACTTCTCATGAAATTGTATTTAAACACACTACTTTCTATTTTTATGACTTTTAGAAGTGCTTTCTCTACCCCTTCCTTATGTTCATCATGTCTTCTGCATTAGTAAGAGACGCAGATTCTAAAGCCACTATACTGAACATTTCAGGAAAAGGGTTTAAAGCTCCGCAGAGTAAATAACTTAGCTTTAACCTGTAGTTAGCTGGGTAAATTTCATTTGGTCATACACAATATTTCTCTAAGTCTCAGTCTCTGCTGATTGAAATCTTATTGTTTTTCTCAATTCACAACATTTTTTTCCTTGGTAGTAATGCTGTCCTCATCCACATTGATTTTCCTTGCCATTACATATTTATGTGGAAAAGTGTAAGAACTAATTATTTTACTGTAAGGTTTTCTGAAGCTTCCCCATGAAACTCCATTTATAAATTTGTCATCTTTGCCTGAAATAAATGTAGAAATCAAATTAGTATGATTCATTATCTCGCAATACATTACCACCTACTAGGGAGTTTCATTATTTTTTCTAATTATTATGATCGAATTAAAAGTACAGTTTAATAGGTAAATTGGTAAGAGGATAATTCAATCACTAATCAGAGAGTCTGTGAATCTATTTTGTGTGGTTCTTCTGCCTAATTTCTACAAAATTGTTATGATTTTTTTTCATACCAGACTTTCTGTGTTCAGTCAAGGGAAAGGAACATGAATTGTACAGTCTGCTGGGCTTAATGCCAGTTTGACATTTCCTATACCTACTATAAATTTACATTCATGGTAAAGACTGGTTTTGTTGAATTTCTTTGATAAACACAGTGAATATTATTCATGATTTATAAAACTCTTAAGTAATCAAATGATCACCCAATCATTCTTTTTAGGTCATCTACATCACCCCAACTGGTGGAAATCCAACTGGAACAGTTCTTCCATTTGACAGAAAGAAAGAAATTTATCAACTGGCCTGCAAGTATAATCTGTTGATATTAGAAGATGATCCATATTATCATCTGCATTTCTTGAATGTATGACTGAGGTTTAATTTTATATTATTTTTTTGAATAATGTCTGTATGTGAACTGATTAAGCTGGGTTACAGATGTTTTATCATTGATATTATTGCTGTTTTTCAGGAAAATCCCAAAAGTTTTCTTTCAATTGATACAGAAGGTAGAGTTATACGATTTGATTCATTTTCTAAGATACTTAGCTCTGGTCTTCGACTTGGTTATGTAACTGCACCAAAGCCATTACTAAGAGTCTTGGAGCTCCACATGCAAGTTGGATACCTCCACTCAGCCTCTCTCTCGCAGGTAAAACTTTCCCATTGCCTATTATGTTACATTAAGACAAGAGACAGGAATCAGTGGCATAAAAAATCCTATGATAATGGACATGAATCATAACTCTATTATAAATGTCATTCACTGTATTTTATTTAAGAAACACATTGATTTGATTGATTTTTATTTTTCCAACATTTTGTGTATATACAACAAATATAAAACACATCAAGAAATACACATAAATTTAAAATACATGGCATACATTCTTATTTCTTATCACATTTAAGAAACTCATGTACACTATAAAAACATTTATCTTGAAGGTGATATAAAATTTTCTTTTAAATGTTGACACACAGTGTATCAATCTCATGTTGTTTTCTAGTTTATTATATAGTACTAAGTACTAAACATAAATTCTTCTTGACAACTAAACAGCAACATGATATATTGAACTCACAAAACATAATAAGCATATGAAATAGGTTAAAATGTCATGCTTGGACCAGATTTCATGTAGCGGATACCAAATCGCTTATACTAGTACTTGATATTTCTTCAGTACTGGAGAAAAAAGGTGGTGAAAACGAAGTTGCATTAAGGTATGCCTTCTTTAATTCCTGATATTTAATGTTACTTTACTTTTATAGCACTGTTGAAACATCTCAATCTCTCTTGATTAGTACATAGTGCAGTATATAGTCACAAAGTAACTGATTTTTTTTCTGAAATGCTGTATATCTTCCCTGCATGCATAGCCTTTTGTTCAAATTTCTATACTTTGAATAGTCTTTGATTAGATAGAATCACAGATAGTTTGTTCATGTTTTGAATTCATCTATCGGTTTTTATCTGTTGCTGTAAATGGGAAGTACATTGAGAGACTCTGAGGACAATTGATTTCAATTCAAGAGCACTTATATTTTTGTAAATAAATGGAATTTTATCAAAAATCTTTTATTTATCTACCTTTTAATATTTCTTTGTCAGTCTTGGGCATACATTGTAATATCATATTTTTTACTGTATTCATTGTATCATTCAAACTTATTTCCTGTAAATTTATAGGAATGGGAAAATTCGTTTTTCACAAAGTTTGAGATGACAAATTTGGTCCCCTTTCTGTTCTTTGAATGATGGCTTACTAAGAGTACCAGTGAGAGTCCACATTGAATCATATTTTTTCTTATTAAATTTGTGTTAATAATGGAAAAAATTTCAGGTCATTGCATCTAACCTAATTGATCTGTGGGGCCCTGAAAAGATGAATAATCATATTAAGTCAGTGCAGTCATTTTACCGCTCAAAGCGTGACATGATGATAAGAGCTGCTGAAAAATATCTAACAGGTAAATATTTTAATAAATAATATGTCTTAATCGGTCACCCATTTTAGTGTCAGCTTAAAAAAATGTCATTACCCTGTGGAAAATTACAAGTTAAAACGAGTTATATCCAGTTGAACCGCATCTTGAATCAACTAGCAGATTTTCCCCTTGAATTCGTACTGGTTGGTTATAACTCGTGGGCCCCTGAAAAGTAGACTTCCCGAAATACAGATAGTTCTCTCTCCAAGTAGAAATACCTGCAGACAACTCTTTTCAAGTGGTACTCGTTTCAACTGTAAATAAGTCGTAAAAACGTTAGTTGTATAATCTAGAAGCAACTCGTTCCTTGTAGAACTCGTTTCATTTCTTTTCAGCTCGTCAACACCGCTATTTGTATTAACTAGAAGTTACTCGTTTCATGTAGAGCTAGTTGATCCTAGTTTCATGTAGAGCTAGAAGCAAGTTGATCCATTGGCAAGTTAAAACCAGTTAATACGACAAGTAACTAGTTACCAAGTGACAAAACAATTGCAAGTTGAAACAACATTGTTCCATATGAAACGGGTTGAATTTATGAGTTAAAACAACCAAAAAGCGGCTATAACCAACTTAAAACGAGTTGGGATAACAAGCTGAGGCAAGTTAAAAACAGATAAAAACATACTAGTTGGACTCAACTCGTTTTAACTTGAATTTTCCGCAGGGTAGGCACACTGCATAGTATGTAGTTGATCACATAATGTGATATACACACATTTAATTATTATTTCAGTCACATTGAGTGTTTATTATAATAATAATATAATATATCCACCTTCAATGTTTTAAGGACTTCATTAGCCAAAACTTCCTAAATGGAAATATTAAATATTTTTTTATTGTTTTAATAGGATTGGCTGAGTGGAATGTTCCAAAGGCAGGAATGTTTTTGTGGATAAAAGTGAAAGGTGTGAAAGATATACAAAAGATGGTATCAGTGAGGGCTGTTCAAAAGAATGTACTGATTGTCCCTGGTCATGCATTCATGGCAGTGCCATCCCAGCCCTGTCAGTACATCAGAACATCATACACTATACCATCTGAGGAGGAGATAAACCAGGTTCGTATGATACAACTAGTGTAGAATGAACTTAATTTAAATAATTTTCAGCCTAATTTTATGAATGTGCTTTGCATATTAATACTTTCACCCAAGCACCAGTTTTTTTAAAAAAGTTACCTGTGACATTATCATTATTTTAGTATGTTATGCTCTAACACACAAAAATAAATGCAGATCATTCATTACTCACACTTTGTTGCAAAATATTAGAATATCAATTTTAAAAACTTGACACCTATTCCAGAGCTCTGGCAAAGAATAATTATGATGATGTGCTTCTTGGGTTGCCTTTAAAAAAATTTTTCCAATTTTCTTTTAATGAGATATTTAATTCTTTATTCCCTCGTAATTTAATGTTACAATTTTACAATGGGCTCAGAGCCATAGGTTTTTTCAATTTATATAATATTGAATAAGGATCTTATAATTTGTTTGAACGTTTAAAGTTAACACATATTACCAAAATTATGTATTATTAATTTTAATCAGCACAGCTTCTTATGCCATTTCAGGTTTTTACTTATAATCAGGTAATAGGTCATTGACAGATCTTACCCAAGAATTCATTGTGCTTTGCAAAAGGCTCAGGTTTGGATGTGGTACTATGAAAATTGATTTTTTTTTTCATTTCATCTTTTTAAATATTATGGAATGGAACTTTGGTAAGATCCTTCATTTGGTTAGATTTCTGAACTACTGTACAATAAGTTTTCTATTTAAATGTTTGGCAAGTCAGATGAACCCTATTACAATAATTGACCTTAGGTAATGAATCACTGGCATGTAGCCTTTTTTCCTGAAGTAACATGTAGCATCCACCCACCTTATCTTCGAAGTATTCCTGGTAGACAACACAGCTAAGAACTATACCAGAAGGGGACATTTGCAGCTTTGTTCCATATTCGTAATTCCTACTTTTCTTATAAATCAAATCAGACAACCATTCCAAAGTATCATACATTTGTCAACATATAACTCAAGCATCCCCACTTCATTGACCACAGCCTTGAAATGGAGGGGAGATCTGTGTGTTTTGCAGTGACCCAGTAGAACTTTAATCACTATATCAACAATAATTGTTCCTGGCAGCATCTCTCATGGTGGATGGGTTGAAAAGTTAGGAGCTAGGCAAAAGATAGCCCATGTACCACTTCAGTGAATTGGCTGAAAAGATACCTGATTGTCTGTGGGATCACCTTTTAACTCTTTGGATGTGAAACTAATTCTAGATTCATTCCACAATGTCAATTCTCCACCAAAAAAATTAAAATTCTTTTCAATTTTGAAAAAGCTTTTTCCAATTTATTTCCAAAATATATTTAGATATGTTTTATTTTCTATTTTTGGAGAAGATAGGTATCCAGATTATTTAAAGGGATTAGTTGTGAAATCACATTGGATGGCTATTCTTGATTGTTCCAGTAAAAATGGACATTGTTTTGAGTACGAGGGGTAAATCCAATTTTTGCAGGCATAAAACCTTAGATGGATGTATCATACTTTCACTGCTAAAAGGTTTAGTGATGGCTTTACATTAAAAATATTATTGAGGTAGAAGTTGTAAAATACTTAAATTATCATTCCCAAGAATAAATGAAACCGAAACAATTCAGGCTTATGAATCTTATAAAGTATGGGATTTATCCAACAGGAGTAGTTGTTCTGCCCAGAAGGGATGAAGGCAAGGATTCTGTGGTCAACATCACAGCAAATCTTTGCTCAGACAGATGAACATATAAAAAGGCCAAATCAATCAGAATAGGGGTTAGGAATGCCAGAATAATGTTGAGTGCAGGATGTTAGAGAGCACAAAGAGTTAGATAGGAAATGAGAATACATATTAGTTAACCTGATGATGTTGCATTGTGACGAAGCCTGGGTCGTGTAGAAAATATATTGTTTCATTTAATCATGAAGCAGTTCCACGAAGTCATGCCGGAAACTATTTCCTAATACATATTAGGGTTGAGTGAAGTAAGAATGAAAGCTAATAGGGGATAATTAAAGCAATATTAGTAATCATAATCATTTTTCATATTTTCATGATCATTTTATATCGGAGGAGATACAGGAGCCAGTGTGGAGTAGCCAATGTTACAGAAGACATTAGTATGGATGTCAGTGAATATCAATAACAGAAGTGATAAGAGTATTGGAATGTAAATAACGGAAAATGAAGCAATGTTAGTACATAGTTTTCAGGTGTATTTGCCAAAATGTGAACCTAAGTGTGCACAGGAGGAAGCAGATAAGTTACATTATGAACTTGAATAAGTGTTCCATAATGCTTCAGTCAGAAAAAACTTGATAGAGAGGGGGGATTGGAATGCAGAGCTGGAGGGAATGAGGGGATGGGTATCAGGTAGGAGATAGTGGTCTATGGGTAAGTAGTGTCTATGGTAAAAATCAGTATAGTTTTAAAGGGAGATTCAAGCATGAAATCATTGGTATATACTGTAGGAAAATCCGTGAGAACAAAGGGAGATATCAATTTGACTACAATGCAGTTATACGCAGCTAAAGAAACATCACTCAATTGGTTTCCCACAGTTTTTTATTAATTTTTGTAATATCTAGGTTTTATTTAAACATCATCAGGTATGGGTGCTTAAAAATATGAACTATAAATATATTTAATGTTGAAGGATTGTGTTGAATGGCAGGCAGTGGGGGAGGAGAGGTGATGCAAGGAGGGGGAGGTGTCTGAAGGATTGTTGTGTGTGAGTTGAAGGTAGAACTTGGAAATGAACTTGTGATGACTGTGATGAAGGCTGCATTTAATTAACCTTTATGCATCATGCAACAAGGATGCATATCATTAACATTTAGAAACCTGGTGAATTCAATCAATTCAGGCTCTATTTTGTGAAACCAAATTATTATTATACATAAATAAAAACTTTGTCGGTTTCACAGGAGATTTTGTCACAGAATGGCCAGTTTTGTCAAATAATTGACATCATCAGGTGTTGATGATGTCAAATATTTGAGGAAGTAGAATGAGTGCAGATATGAGGACTTTATAATGAATTTATGGAGAAAATAAAATGAATGGAAAGGAATACAAATGAAATATATTATGAATGGCCGTGGAGGGTAGGATTTTGTTTGGATAAATCCAGAAAATGGGAAAAATTGATTGGAGAAAGAGATAGATATGCTGACTGGAGCATTTGAAGGTTGGTGATTTCTGGGAAAGTAAGGCATAATGAGGAAAAGGATTGGCATTCTAGCAGTAGGAATGGAAGTAGAAAGCATGCAGTAGTTAAATTTATTGCTTGATTTTAAGGTCAATACATAAGAATTTTCAGAAACAATTGGTCCATAAATGAGTAAAATATGCTTAGTAAAAGTGGAAAGCATCCCACTTAGACATACCTCTGGGTAGAACTCCTTTACAATTTATACTTTCATATAAACAATGAATGCAGGTGGTATACCAGAAAAAAATTAAGCCTGTATCACAGCCATTTATTATTATATCCTCTGTAAAATCCACATCTATCTGTAAAATAGCAAAAATCTTTCATGGTTTAATCAGAGACAATAGACCGATAGACTATCTATTATTATGAATGGTACACAATAAATGTATACTCTACATTAATATAATTATTAATCCTATGAACCCATTTATATTGTATGACCTATGGAATATTATTATAATATTATTATTTTTCTTAATATTTTGGAATATGTTCCAGAATTTATAGCAGTCTATTTATGCTTCAATCTGTCCCTAATCTTATTCTTATTTCTTTGCCCAGAAACTGATAGACTAGAGATACTGTATTAATTATTTTTGCCTGCTATTTTTACCATTTTACCATTTTTTAGGTTTATGTATAAATTAATGGATAATATTAGTTCCAGCAGGTTACTATGTATGTAAATTTTTTTTATAATTCTCCCATTAGAGGAGATTAGTATTGGTTGCATTTTCACTTTTTCCCCCATCATTTTTTAATTTCATTTTCTAATGGTAAGTACTTTTGTATTTTTTCATCATACCCTTTTCTGCAAGTTTTGGTGCTTGGAATTTCTATGTCATATCTATTTTGAATATTGTTTTGTTCTATTAGAACTCTGCCTGATCTGTTATGCATTACTGTTCTATGTGTAATTACATATATCTCTATCCCAATAGATTTTGATGTTTTCATTTTCTGCTTTTATTGGTGGATTGTATTTTTGCCAAGGCTAGTGATTTTCTTGAATTAAATTGTACATTTTGCAAAGTTTGAGATTTATATTCTTTTCATCATTATTGTGTCTTTTCAAGTAAAACATGCTGCTGTGCCCATTTCTCTCTGCCTCTGTAACTTGGCCATGAACTTGTATTGCTCTTTCCACCATGCATCTCTTGCCTTATTATGTAGTTCCTTTCCTCAGTTTATTATTTCCCTCTCAGTACATATTTCCTTCTCCTCTTCTCCATACTAACATTCTTCCACTTCCTATGCTTTGCCATCTTCTGAATCATCTCCTCTGTAATCAATGGCTTTTCAATTATCTTCTGGTTTACTCTTCCCATTACTTTCTCTCGTGTTAACTCTTGTTATTCCATATTTAAGAACTTCAGACCTTTTTTTCCAATGTCCTCCTTCAGTTACTCTTGTTTAGAATACTAGCTACTGATTCCTGATATTTTTTCCTCTTTGTTCCTGTCAAAGCTTCCAGATTCCATTCCTGTAATCTCCTGCTCTTTTAAACTTTTTGAATGTTCAATAATTTTTCATCATAACCATATTGAGACCTAAGATGGTGCCTACTCTTGGATGGCTTTTCCAATTTGAAGCACTTATTAATCTATGCCTTACCATGATACAGTATAGCTGAGGTCTCCTTGCACTCTCCATGTGAACCTGCATCTCTTTTGGTGTTAGAACCACGTGTTTGTTATTACCAAAATCCTCTTCCCAGTGGTTTTTACTTAATTGTAAAGCATATTCACCTTATTCCTTCCCTTCCTTCGCCTAGGACAGAATTCCAGTCCTCCATCACAGCAATTTTTTTTCTGAGAGGTATTTTTTAATCACTTCTTCAAGCTGATCATGTACCTTATCTACTTTTTCCTCCTGGTGACCAATGATAGGCATATATGTACCTGCGTTAGAACTAAGTTGCATCAGCTTTTCCCTGTACCATTATTATTCTACCAACAACCTGTTCATTTTTAACTACACCCCTTCCCAATACTGTGTCAGGACTATTTTATTCCTAATTTTTATCACCTGTACTATAGATTACCCTATACATATATCACTCCAATAATCTCCAGTATGTTCCTTCTTACGTCTCTTAGCCCTTCTACATCTATTTTTTCCTTTCTCCATCTCGTTTGATGTTCTCTAATGTTTCTGCCCTCAACATCCTTGATTTCCACATCCCTATTATAATCACTGCAGTTCTCTTCATGGTCTTATTTGTAGTCATGATGTTACAAGGATTTCTTGAGAAGACAAACATGGAAGCCTAGTCTGTCCCAATGCTGGGCACAGCACCCATCCCAATCGGCTGAGTCCGATAGTCGTCAGGTTTCACTTCTATTATTTTTCACATCAACATTCAAGATTCTTGGAAATATGTAATGGAACTGACTTTCAAATTCCTTCCTCAATAGTGTTTTTAACGTGACACCATCATTTTATGGCCACCCCTATGGGGATCAGATGCCTTTGCAGCCACCTCACTGAGGAGCAGACTCTGCATGGAATACCTTTCGTCTGGCTCCTACCCTTGTATGTATCTGGCATGGGTGACCTTACCAGGAGCAATAAACTTTGGCCCTGCCAGTGCAGCTCTATTGGATCTTGCAAGCCCTTCCTCTACATCAAGGTTGTAGTCCATGAGGAGGGAATATGCTGTGACCATTCGTTATATGTTCTGATGTCTCACTGTCTCCCACTCTTTACTGACACTGCATTTGTCACCTGTTATTGTTTTGTCTTTGATAATATATTTGTGGTTATTTCTTATTTTAATTACTTCATTTTGAATAGCTATTCTGGATTCTTCATGTTCTTGGTTCCCTATTATTAGCCATTTGTTTGAACCTTTCTTCTTTAATGTTTGTTTTCTGGTTGCATTTGTCTTTCTTGAGATGGAATGGGACTGCATTTATGTCTGAACCTATGATTGCCTTTTGTAGTTTGTTATGTTGTATGCTGTAAAAATATTACCTGAGGTGTTTTATTTACCTGTAGTGTAAATTTATAAAATCTATAAGGCCACACCCGGCTTCATTTTTTGGCAATGTAATTCATTCTTCAGCTTAGTGCTCTAGATGGCTTTCATATTTTAGTACATCATTTTGATTAATGCCTCAGCATCTTTTGAACCTGCTGCAGACCATTTGATGATACCAAATGAGGAAAAGAGAATGATACTGGTATTACAAGAGTGCTTATTGCAGTGTTTTTATTTTTTCCTGTTAATTCTGTACTGAGTATTTTCTGTATGTATTTGGTTATTATCTGCTGTATGTTGGTGGAGTGACTAATAACTGTGGTCATCATAAATCGAAATACATACGTATGTAAAATAGGATAGCAACGTGGAACGTGAGGTCTCTGGGAGTGAGTGGCAAGCTTGAGAATGCAAAGATAGAGATGACCAGACTAGGAATAG
>WURS02434830.1:0-15472 GCA_011762765.2 Rhinocypha anisoptera | reverse complement strand
CGTCGCATTAAATACATTCAAGGTCCGATGTTGAATTAACTCGCGCGAGTTAATGCACCGTGTAAACACCCCTTTATTGCAGGTATATAAAACGTATCACACAAGCATAATGCGCCAAAATCATTCCGTTGAAATAATCATTGGAAATACAAATAACATGATTTCATTGGTGGAGTTTTATGAAAAAGTCTCAGCAAATGTAACTTGGTTTTAGGAAAGTTCATTTGGCTGGGTTACCTCTTCCTTTACGGGCGATAGCTAGGTGGACGATATCAGTAGATCTTCTATGAGAAAATTATCTAGGCTCAAAAATTACATACCACATATGAACAAGGGGAAAAATATTCTCGAAATAAATTTCAAGCTGATTTTACAGTTTTGCATCCACCGCCACCTCAATGATGAATGAATGTAACAAGTGACGACATTAATTGCGTAACACCGGAAAAATTTGCCAAAAAACAAATCGTTGGTGACAGGATAACATTTTGAAATTTCAGTTCAAATGATCAAAATCTTCGGTCAATGATCAGTAGTGAATAATTTCTATCGACGTGATATTTTTGCGTGTTTAAACACTCTATTTAACAACTGTCCAAGTAGTACGGTTTTAATCAAGAACGTTCCGTAGTTGCAGAGGCATGGCTATGAGTAACGTTATCATACGAGAGGCAAGGAAGGATGATTGTAAAGAATTACGAAGACTAATTCAGGTATAAATGGACAAGTAAAAATATAGTGAAATCACTTTTGTATCTAAATCCTTGCTAAACTCACCGAAATAAATTCTCTAATTTAAATAATAAGTTAATTACATAGCCACCACCAAACCACACATTGTCCCCCAACTTTATAACCGACTATAGCGTTTATATACGATAATTTGATTTTCAATTATTATTAACTTTTTTCTGTTTTTTTCTATCTAATGCGGAAGATGTATAATAATTTTCTTTTAGCTTATTTTCAATAAAATGTTCAGTTCTGCAATAATACCATGATGTAGTTAGTATGGTCATAGTTAATGCAGTTGCGGTGAAAAAGAATGCAAAAAAAGATTTAATAAATTATAGACCTTATTATTCTAAAATAGTCAATCCAATATAGATGTAAAATTATTAATCCAATGGTAAAATAGCAAATGCATAGTATTATGACGATGATTAGCTTAAAGTAGCATCATGAAATTAATTTGTTATCCAAAGTACCTATTTTTGCTAAAAATGTTCATTAATTTTTATAATGAAGTTTTTTAAATAATGCATGCAATGAAATAATATAATTGCTCAACTACACCCTTCCTATAATGGCAAATTTTCCAGGAGTTGGCGGATTTTGAAAAGATGTCAGATGGACCTCAAATTGATGCTAAAGGTTAGAAACCCTATTGACATACTCTTACTCCTTTATTCAATGATGCTTGTCAATAATTTTTATTGTATTAAAAGTACTTTTAATCGCAGTTCCATAATCAATCATCCATCAGTTATTTTTTTCAATATGCATATAGAGTTCATTGTTTCTATACTGTTCTCCCTCCCTAATCGGTCCAACTATTTTTCTTCAATGACTCTAGATCTTCACTAGATTATTATATATCATATTTTCCCTCTTTTTTTGGGAGTGCGGTCCTTTTGTAAGTATAGCCTCCTCTCTTTATTATTTCTTCCAAGAACTTAATCGTTTGGTACATCTCTCCACTCAATTTGCCACATTCTTCTGTATGAGGTTGCTTTTACCTATAGAAATTTTCCATCTCATAGAAATATATGCATTTATTTAGCAGTCTTTTTGAACACTCAAAAATGATGGAACATGCCAGTCAAGTTAGCCTGGTGTACCCTGACTGACAGATCAAGGTACCCTGACTTACATAAAGGTCACTGGTTTGGTTTCCAGCTTGGGCATGGGTGTTGTGTTCATCCAAATGGGTTTTTCCTTATATGGGAATAGGTGCTACCATAGTTGTCAGCCCACCCTAATATCAAAAATACTAATAAAATGATGGAACAAGTGTACTTACATTTACTAAAGCTGTTGGATCTTCAGGTAAGTTTTTCTTTAGTGGAAATCCTTAACTTTGAATCCATTGAGGAAGAAGCATTCAGGGAATGAATCAGAGTTCTAGATGGGATAATATTCTTTATACCTGTCATTTATAAAAACATAGCTCATTAATAGTAAACATCTCATTAGTCTGATGCATCCTACACATATCAATGATATTATAATTGACAAAATATTATATGTAATGTCACTAACAAGAATAAAATCATATCTTCATAGAAAAATAGGGAAAACTGTAAGGGCCTCCTTTAACCCTAAATTTCACCTTGCCTTAGCTTTTGATTCTATGGATGATATTGAAGTTAAATTTTACTTTTAATTTTTTTAGTCTCATTCATGTTAGTAGACCGTCAGAATTTGGTTTCTGATGGTCCATATAAACAGTTACTTAGTATAGCAATCCCCCAGAGATCTACAATCTCTCAAGACCTATATCTGCTGTATACTCTGCAAACCACTTAATGGTCTGTGGCAGGGGTTGAGAACACCAAATTGAATTGTTAATCCTCCTAATTTTTTTGTAATAGTACAACCCAAACTTGATGTTGTTGCTTTCACATATTGTCCCAGGAAAGAAAGAATTTCTAAATCTTGTAGTTTGGACATCTGTTTCTCTCTTATTTTGTGAATGCTGCCCAATATACGTTGGACTAAAATTAATTGTTTGAATTCCACTATAAAATTTAGCAGTTCTAAGTTTTTAAACAAATAAATACTACTTATAATAGTATTTTCTTTTTGTTTTGATTCATTGATTCAAACCATAACTCTTCTTATGTTACACAGCACTAGAAGAGGATGGATTTGACAGCGATCATCCCAGATTTGGATGTTATGTTATAGAAGAGGTTGAGAAGAATGATGAGCATGTGAAACTGTTTGGTTATGCATTGTACTTTATTGCGTACTCTACTTGGATGGGGAAATCAATGTATCTGGAAGATATTTATGTGTCACCAAAATATCGTGGGCAAGGCCTTGGTTCAAAACTTTTTAACATTGTTGCTAAGGTATGCATTTGATTTTAGTAAGGTAAGTTTTAAATGTTATAAAACTTTTAATTATTGTTTATCATATAGGTAAAGTATTAATATAATTGTTGTTTTTCATATTTGTATAAGGGAGAATTGTTTTATAAGTAGGTACCACTTTGAGGTGCATTTTTGTTTTTCTTCAGTTTTATTTTTCCAAGAAAGTTAAAACAGATAAGAAAGTTTATTGTAAGTTAAACTACTTTTCTAAATATTTTCCACTGCCACAGAAGCATTTGTCATATTTTAACTAATTAAACTGCCAAAGAACTATCACGACGTTAGTAAAGATAACCTCTGCTGCTCAGCACATTCAACATTGAAAAAAGATTTTATGGTTGATTTCTTTAAATGTGGTGCAGAGTAAAACCTCAAAGTTACTGGGAAACTCTCAGAAAAGTTCATCTTGCAGTTTAATACAAGATGCAGGATATACTTATTCATGGAATTATGTTGCTTGATAAAAATCCTCAATTGCATATCATTCGTCACACGTGAATGTGTATTTTGCAATTTCTCTATGATTTGGAGCATCCATCATTTAGCCCATGCTTAGCACCTAGTGAACACCACTTTTTTCTACATATGAAGTAATACCTGAGCGGGTCACCTATATGACAATATCAGAAATGCTGAAAGCTGCACTGGCTGGAAAAATGTTTGTAGCTCCTGGTAGGGTTATGCATGCCAGATATATTGAAGGTTAGAAGCCAGACAAAGTATTCCACTCTGTATCTGCTCACCAGTGATGTTGCTGCGATGGCATCTGATACCTGAGGGGTAGCTCTAAAGGTGGTGAGTGTGGTGTCAGGATAAGAAATGAACAACAGGGTTAAATTAGTAGAGTTTTGCAAAAGAGGACGATTTGATAAAAACGTGGTTCAAACACCACAAGGAATGCAGGTACACTTGGAAGGCACTAGGAGAAATGGGAAGATATCAGTTAGACTATATATACGATATCATGATTAGGCATGTATTTGGAACATTGTTTAAAATTGCAAAAGACATCCAGGAATGAATGTAGATTCAGACCACACTTTGGTTATGATGAAGTGTTATGTTAAATTTAAGACAATTAAAAAGAGCAGGAAAATACAGAAATAGAATCTAGAAGCTTTGAGAGGAACAAAGAGGAAAGTGTAAAAAACCACAACACTATGTAGTGTCATAGAGGTAAATGAACACTGTAATGTGGCAATGATATTAGAAAAAGAGTTGTGTTAGCAAAAATACTTTGTGGAAAGTAAGGAGAGGGACCTTAAGGAAAGACATGAAGAAAAGTTTAGTGAAAACCTCATTTGGAGCATAGCATTATATGGATATGAAATCTGGTCCATAATGAAGGATGATCACTATAGATGGAGGCTTTTGAGACTCCAATTTTGACCACGGATGAAGAAGAAAAGTAATGAAGAAGTGCTAAGAATGCTGGGGGGGAGAACAGGTGATTGTCGAGAGAAATCCAAAGAAGGTAGGAAAGGTGGATTGAAGGAATACTCGGAGGCGATTGGTTGTTGGTGAGAGTAATAGAGGGTAGAATGTTGGATAAGTGAAGTAGAGGTACGAAAGGAATACATAGATATTTTAGATAGAATGATAACTGGTAGGAATTAAGTGGAGTTAAAGTGTTAAGGTGGGGCTTGGTAGTTGGACTGAAACCTAAGGATGATGAACAATAATGGAAGCTGGTTGGTCCAAATCCATCCAAATGGTTGTGCCTCCTTTATTTGATTACGATAACATTTCTGCTAGAAATACAAAGGTGTGAATAGGGTGGTGGGTTATGATCAAGTGCTGCGATAGATAAACATAACTTCAGACTAAATTCAGAATGATAAGCAATATGTTGGTGAACATATCAAAGGTGGATGAACACCATCTAACGGGTAGTGTCTTCCTTATTTGACTCGTTTCTGTGAATAGACAAGGAAGTAGCCCAAAGAGAATGATGAGACTAAACTTACAGTAAGAGTGAAGTGGATAGGATGTTTATTGAGGCATGGAAGACTATAATGAAGAGAGATAATGGGTATTCTGAATAGAATGATGGGTTGTGGGAAGTATTCAGAGTATAAGAGGGATTTATATTAAAGTGAAGCTAAGTAGTTCTAATTTGTTGTTTATAAAGAACTTACTTTATGCAATTTATTAACCTTCATCATCATATTTTTAACTCAAGTGAATACCACTTGCTAAGATCATTGATAACTCCTTATACAGTGTTGGCGTCATTATATTTTGCTAATGATTTAATCAT
Organism: Rhinocypha anisoptera; assembly: GCA_011762765.2. Lineage (NCBI taxonomy): Eukaryota > Metazoa > Arthropoda > Insecta > Odonata > Chlorocyphidae > Rhinocypha > Rhinocypha anisoptera. The sequence goes on along the minus strand of WURS02434830.1, from coordinate 10,114 downwards.
TTTAAAGCATTATCAAACACAGAACTTATGAAAGTGGTTGAAAGTTTAATCAAGTAAAATTTTAAATGACAACGGAAATGTGGCATCCAGATGTTTCATTTAATGACTTTACCTAATATATTATGCTCACTGGTATAAAATGAATGGTTAAATTCTGTAAATGTATTAATATGTTATTTACATTCTAAAGCACATAGTCCTTATGGCATGTAAGTACTGAATTAGCATCATTTTCTGAAAATTAAGTGAGGGTTAATATATGTACTATACTTAGATTCCAATAATCCCTCATGGTAAACATATATGCACTCATAACACAAAGCTTGGTTTCTCTTTTCATTTACCATTTGTTTTATACTTTGAATAAGTTGAAGTATTGGGAAGAAAAGTGAATGCCTAATTAGGGTTAGACCTCCCTCTAAATTGTCAATGATCCCGCTTGTGTGCTAGTCTTAAAACGTAATTCATTCAATTGGTGGTATTCTTCTTAATCTGTTATGTAATCCTTTGATATGAATCATTTTTATATCCTCAGAAAGGCCTAGAGCTTGGGTGTCACCGAATGGATTTTAGAGTTCTTAACTGGAATCCAGCCATTGAATTTTATGTACGCAAAGGAGCAGTGGACCTTACTGCAAAAGCTGGATGGCATAACTACGGACTAGACCAAGCCAGCATGGAGAAACTAGTATCTAACATTGAGAGTTAATGTAACATTCTTTAAATAATAGTATATTAAATATGGTTAATTCAAATAAAGGTTTGCACTAAAAACAAGTGAGAAAAAAATCATCATTGTCAAGGAAATATTTATTGGAAATAGAACCAATTTTCAATATGAAGGTTGGTTTCATAGGTGAAGATAAAAGTATGCAATTCACATATCCCATCATTAAGGACCAGGATGGGTTCTAAATGGATGTCCCCTAAACTAAAGGTAGTCCACATAGCATCTGTTCCTCAGAAAGGCATTTGCACACATTGATCTGCAGTAGGATGGTCATGAAGTGATGGTGTTGAATCATAATAAAATTGAGAAAGGCAACAGACAACCACCACAATTATTTTTTCCATGATCTTGATGATGAAGGACAGATGAAAAATGAACTTTGACAATTACTGGACCCAGCTGAATGGGATAGGTGTCTTGTCTGACTGAGAGAGAGGAAAAGCTTCTGCAGTCATCATCCCTCAAATATATGAAATACAAAACATGAGGTGATGACGACGTGCAATATCGAAACCTAGGTTGTTTTGAAAAATAAATCTGTGGAATTACCAAGTGTTCTCCTTTCACCAATATGCTGAGTAAATTTCACAAAGTTGTGCCTGAAACATTGAAACCTTTCTTTGTATTAAAGCCACTTCACTTAAACTACTTCTTTATTGAATGATGGTTTTTAAAAAAATAACTTTTATATTTCCACAAAAGATAAAAAATTACAAAACACGACCGGTTTCGGCGATGATCGCCATCATCTGGTGGAAATATAAAAGTTATTTTTTTAAAAACCATCATTCTATCATGGATTTCCACAAGGTGACGGCCTCCATAGTGAACTTTACTTCTTTATTTTTAAAATTTCCCTTCTTTGCTAATGCATTTCTTCCCCATATGTTCTTAGCAAGATCTCCTACCATTACAGATTAATGCATAAATAACTGAATCAATTTACCACCTTCAATTCATGCACTACTATGTGATTTTTAACTTTGGCTTTCCATGTTTTAGAAATACATCACTTTGATTTTTATATACAAAGCAAGGTATTATATGACAGAGAAATTGGGTAACTGTAAAATAGTTGCGAGGTTTTGATTTATGGACATGGAGAAGCTAACCCTCCAACACCTTCTAACGCACACTGCACTGACCCATATAAACTTTTCATGATGCCATCAAATGTGCTGTGCATTGATCTACTACATTTTATTAAACGTTTTTAGTAATTAAACATTATACTAACAAAACAATTTTGAGCAATAAAGTAAAATAAGCTTTGCCATTTATTTTGTGCTATTATTTATCCAATAGAAATGAAGATGCATTAGTATGGTAGAATAGAACAGTCAAAGTTCTTGATTGAAATATAAATCAGCCTTTGATAATTTTCAGTAGTAGCTAATATGATTCATGAAAGCTTTTATTGGTATTACACTTATAAATGAATTCATATGTTATGTTATTATGGCTAGTCCTTATCATTGTTTGGTCCTTGAAAGATTGGGTACCCAGAAAGTACCTCAGCTGATGGTCATCTAGTTGTTTAAAGGTATCACCAATATTTGAACTTGTTCTCCAATTGAGTATCTGAACTATTGATTAGACTACCATGGCCATTTTTGGCCATGGTAGTCTAATCATAGCCATAAGGCCATTTCAAAGAAATCACCTTATTCTTCACCACCAAAGAGACAATTTGTATAGCTTCAGTCAATGGCACAGATGAACAAGAAGCAAGGTAGAGATTATTACAAGTTGGAGTATGTACTCCCTTTAAGATGCATTATACTACCAGTTTGCTCCAAAAATGTTATTTCTAAGCTTACTGTCATGGCAAAATTCCATAAGTCAGACCATATCAAAACATGATAATTGAAATATAACAGTGAATACAAGTAAAGTGAACATCTTATGATTGGTTATAATAAATTTGATAAAATGGCTAACTTGAAACTGGTTTAAGTCTTCTAAACCAAAGCACCACTCACTGACAGTAACTATTATGCACAGGAAATTAAACCAAACAACTAAATTGGTGAAAATTTGAGATTTCAGAATGATCAGTGTTCAAAAAATGTCAAAAACCAAGTAAACATCAGTTTAGGGACTTAAAAGAAATTTTAACTTGGCTATTCTCTCACAAAGATTTATTTGGTCCAATGGTTTCGTCACAGAGTAGGTAACAAGTGGGTAAAAAACAGCAATATATATCGGTGAGGTAATATAGTGGGAGTGGAGAGGTGATAAAGTATGCTGGCCAGGAGATGCTAAGTAGTGGCTGAAGGGAAGGGGGTAAGGTATGCTGGTCAGGCAGTCTTTTTATGTGGTGGAAGGGGTCAAGTTAAGGTCCTTCCTGGTCTCAGAAGGACGTAAAATTTATAAGCAAAGAAATTACACACTTTCTAGTGAATCATATGGGGCAAGGAAAATAAAGTTACAAGGAAGAAAAATTATATATTTGTCATTAGAAAGAATGGCTACAATCTTACAAAATAATTTTTGTCTTGAGATAGATGAAAAATACACTCAACAGATATTGAACACGTCAATGAACTTCTCAATACGTATTTTAAAAGCTACAAATGGTACTAGAGTACATTTTGGTGGTACAAAACATTCATGCTATAAAACTTTTCTTTAAGAAATATTTTTAACAGGATTCATACTCCTTCATCAAAGTACTACTTTATTGCATTGATACTTTCCCGCAGTATATTGACCTCTTTGGAGTCAATGAGACTGTAAACTGTCACTCTAGTGGTTTAGATTTTGACACCACTAAAAAACCACAATTTTCAACTAAATTCGAAAGGAACAAATGATATGATTCCTACCGTTTGATGGGAAATTCAGTCAAAAAAATTACAAAAATAGTAAAGATACTTTTTTTAATCTTAGCGTTAGCGAGTGTGAAATCTTCAATAAAAAGAGGCGGTCACATATATTTGTATGTGTAGCCTTTATTGATTTTCCTATACTTTGAAATGAGAAGTCTAAACCTACGAATAGGAAAGTAAATCCCAATATAGTATAATTATAAAATGATAACATTCTGGTTAAACGAGGAATAACAGTGGTGATATTCATTGCATAGCCGCTTAGCTTTGGCGGGCTTACAATCTGTGACTTGTTATATAAAAAAATAATTATTTATAGTACCTAATGCATTGATACAAATAATAATTTGGTGGGTCATTTTGGGATACAATAGTAACAATTACAAAATAAATTAAGCTAGCTAATTTATTTTCATATCAACACGCTATGATAAAATATTTTTTGAAAATGATACTCTGAAAGGACGCAAGAAGCTCAGTGACAACCAGTAGTGATTAATATCGCAAGCGATTCGACTGATTCGACTCCAGTGTAGTAAACGATCTATCGGTGTTTTAGCGCCAAAATAACAGTTGTTTTGTTCAAAATGATGGTTTGTTGATATGACGCGTGTTTTGTGAGAACTATGGTTTTGGGCTTGTATCTATCATCGGATAAAAGCGCGTGATCAGTGAAAATTGACTGAAAGAAAGAGTCATGTATGTGGCAAACTTTGTTATACCTTTAAACAAAGACGAATTGCTGGGGAGTGGCGGAAGTGATCAGTATGTCGTCAGAAACGTCGTGCCAGTGAATACCATTTCCAGTTGTCTTGCAGGTACAAGTTAACATAGAGATAAATAAGAAATTTAGGAAACCTCCCAGGATACCATATTCACTTTTTCTTTTTTTACAAGCTTCTGGATATTGTTTTTTAAACAAACCTCAAACCAACTACAGGAGGTAACAGGTACATGATATTTTTCTTGGACCAAAACATTCATGTCATTTCAGAAACGGAGCTAAAGAATCTTAGGTGGCTTAGTAGGGTTTTAAGAAGGAATAATTATTGAATGTGCTTCGAAATAATTCATAAAGTAATTGTTTAGTGAACCCGAACATAGTAAAGAACTATAATATTTTTATTTTATTTTTGTTTCTTTTCGAAATTCTCAAGAGAATTTTGAACAAATCTGGTGACAGCACCGCGCATTTAAAGTTTTTGTTCCACTATCTACAATTATTTTAAAGAAATTCTTCATTGGTTCAGCCTACTGCTTACCCTTTATGGGATGGGTATACATATTCTATTCTGAAATCCTTGATCAGTATCCACCTACCCAAAAGAATGTATTACTGTTTAAGAATTAAAAATAAGAAATATGGAAATTTCCCGTAATCAACTGCTTATGGTACCTTTTAGTGGTTTTTCATTCTACTCCTTTTGTGAGATGCAACGTTATATGCAATTGTGCGACTAGAAGCCCTAGTTTCAAATCCTCAGCCCTGTCTTTGAACGTATTGCAATAATCCGAGGGTTTCTGGCTGAAGACTTAACGAAGAACTGATATGCTACAGGAAAGGGAACTGTTCTAATTAACTGATTGAATTTATGGTATTGTTATTAGAGGTCTGAGATACTGAATCCCTTAGTAGTGTCCAAATGATATTTATTTAGAAAGTTACATCACAACCAACAGAATGATTTGGTCAGTTAAATTATCAAATAGCAACTATATTTTACAGGGGTTGTGTGTACTAGTCTCGTATATCGGCTCCTATATATTGGTAAATTTGTTGATCTACCTCTTCCCAAGAACTCACCCTCAATTGCATGACTTGTTTTATTTTGTTAATCCATTCTTTCCTTGGTCTTTTTCTTGGTAAAGTAAATAAAAGTAAAGTATTTTGGCTACCCACCGTCCCAATGGATATGGCCATCTTATAAATGTAGTCATATCCTATATGTTTTGCCGGTACTGCTGACTGGTGGCCAACTTACGGTGGGTATACAGTATTTCCCTTTCTTGCAATATCGTTACTATTATTTCACAACATGTCCTTACCATTCCTTCCCGGATCTCCCCACTTTTTCAATTAGTGATATGTCACAACCTATTTTTTTATATCTTCTTTCATTTGTCTGTCAAGCCTTGGCTATTTGTGTATCATCCTTCTTAAGGTGGTTTACCATCGTTCTTAAGATGGCGTACCATCATTCTTAATAGCTTCATTTAATTAACATGACCTCTGTTGATGTCTACTTGATAATGTGCAGATGATGCAGTAGGTCGAAAGTGAGAAATGTACACAGTCACTTGTGAAACTTACTTCTGTTTTCTCCGGAAGTTATTTTTATTGAAGTTACTTTATTGAAGTTAGATACTCGGATTTTGAAGCTCGACGTATTTATTACTTCCCTAGACTCTAAGCCTTCTTGTGAAATGACACTGCCTAAATACGAAAACTGATTCACAGTATGTAACTACTTGGTAAGTTTTAGAGTTACATTTTTCCAGTTTTTCCAACTGTCATTATCTCTTTTTTCATTGTTCTAATTGTCAACTGAATTTTGAAAGTTTCATTCCCGTTTCAACTTTTCCCTCAAATTCAATAGATTGAGTTTATCCCCAAATTACTACTACTATTCTTGTCCATCCACTTCTGTAACTGTATCTTTTTTAGTTTGTGCTCTCAGTGATCTTCCACCAGATTAGGCAAGGTTTTGAGTAACTCCCTCATGATTTCTGAAACTTTTCTGGCCACATGTCTCTGTTTAGTTTCAGTAGTTCAGTCTTTTTTTCCCTTCTATTTATTAACTTGTAAAGAAGTTTTCTGTTGCTCTGGCAGTCTTCTTCCAGTTTATATGTCAATTCTTCCCAGCTATTGCTATTAATTTCTTTACTATGTACATTTCATAGCTGTTATCTTGACTTATGGCACTTAAAGGGTTAAATATGTTATGTAAATATTTTAATTCATAATTTAGTATTTGGTTCTAAATATTACTATAATTACTATTAATAAAAAAACAATCATTGGAGAATATCAGAGGATGAGGAACAGTTAGAGACAGATTAATTGTGCAACACTGATGTATAACTTATTGCAATATGTTCATTATACTTAAGTAATGCATGAAATTCCTTTTTGTTTGTATTAAGTATTCTTTGTTATAAGTGTTGCACATTGGTATACAGTTATGTACCTGACCCTATTTATTGTGGTTGAGCAACATATGTTTCAAATATGACATTTTAGGCCATACGAATGATTGGGTTTATTTCTTACAGATTGCCGGGATGCCTTAAAAGATGAAGGGGAACATTTTATCCTGAAACATTTTGATACATTTTACAGTATTCTGGTACATTTCAAAGATTTGGATTGGTCTTTAATTGAGAGAGGATGGAATTTAGTAACCAGTGGTAAGTAGCATATGGTAGAGTGATTTGTAATATTTAATGAATTTTTACGGACCGTCCGTTGAAAGCACTAGAATGTAAAATGAGCTCCACTTAATTATTCAGGCTTAATGTTTTCACAGTGAAACCATCTGGGCAGCTGTATTTTCCCCACTCATCCAGATTATATTTGGATACTTCAAAGGAACCTCTTTGTAATTTCTGTCTTTCCTCTTTTTAGTAATCTCATTTAGTTATTTAAGTTGATGTAATTTCTCGCATTCTGTCAGTTAAAATTTCCTCCTCCACTTGAAGAATGCCCTGCATTACCTGTTTTATTATGGGTATTATTATTATGTATTTCTGGAGACGAATAAGGAAATTAATGTGGAAGTTGGGTGTTGAAAGAGCACATACTATCAAATGTGGCTTGGTCATAAATCTCTCCATAGATCTCACATAAAGATTGGCAACCCTGTAGTATGCTTCATATGATCTGCATTATTAGTCTTAAATGTGAAATTTTACTACCCTTAAGTTCTGGGCAGTGAGAACAATATCTCCACCAAAGGACAGATTAATTTGCAGAGACACCATAATCATTTTCATGTGCTGTCAACAGAAAAGTTGTTTTCAATGGTAGTGCATGGAAAAAAATATCTTCTTCACCTACCCCAGTCTCAGTCCTTGTACTGATGTAACAATGTGAATGAAACAGCAATGATGGGAGCCCCCTGTGAAACACTCAATGAATTTAAGTGGATAGAATTTTTTAAAATTTAGCCATCCAATTCCAGGAATAAAAGCTAGCCTTTTAAGGCATCACATCATCATATTATTTGTGTATCTTTTGTTATGGTCATGGGGGAAAAGCATATGGAAGTAGTAATGTATTTTTAACCTTTTCTATTTGAGTGTCACTTGACACACATGTCCTTAAATCTAAGGCGATTCAAAATTTTAATCCTGAGTAGGCTCCTGGTATGAGGCTGAAAAATTATGAGTGGAAAAGGTTAAGGCATTTTACGATATGATGTGAATGTGTATGTACAGGTGGCTCCCAGTTACATAATTAATTCGTTCCAGCACCAGCTAAGTAAGTCGAAATTTGCATGTCGGAAATTACTCCCATAATAACATTAGAATTGGAATAATGTGGGGGTGTTTTATCTACAAAAATTCGAATAAAAAATCAATGGATGTTTACAAAAATACATCAAAATCGTTTATACTGGGCAGCGTAGTGTCATGATCACATTAAAACTCATACTTTGTGATTTTTTTTCAGAAAAAAATATTGTGTGTAAACTAGTTATGCAAAATTGTATTTTCTTAGACAGCAGTCATTTACATAAGTATGGATTTACGTAAGTCGAGGCTTGCTTGAGGGATATTTGCACTTTTAAAAGATTTAGACAATGCGATAGTTCTTATTTATGCCTTTTAATGAGGTAGTCTACCACCTGAAGAGATTTTTGATGAACTCTAAAAGAATCAACCGTGCTCTCTCCAGTGTCCCTTTTTCATCTCTACACAATTTCCTACCAGCCATCATTACATCTTAAATCTACTCTTTACCCTCACTCTTGCATCGACCATGTAACATTCTACCTTGTATTAAAAATAATCTTTAGGTAGACATCACTTCTAAGTGTCCTTTCCATCAACTTTTCCTGCCATCTTCAGATTTCCCTTACCATGACTACAGTTTTTCATTTGATTTTGTCACTGTCTATTTTATTTTATCTATTCTTCACCAAACCCTAATCTCAAAATACTCAAGTTTATAGGAAAAGGAAACTTGGAACACTGTGCAACTTTCCACAGAATTTATTTTCAAGGTAATACTAGCTTCAATGCATAGGCGCCATCATTGGGTACAGAAAGTAAACCACTTTTCCCCCCATCCTCCGGTTGATAATTCTCGTTAGTATTTTGGAGGCATGTGATGTTAAACTCAGCATTCAGTGTTCCTCGCATTTTTCTGTCCTCATTTTCTTTGGAATAGCAATCAATCCACTTTCTACAAAGTCCTCCAGCAGCCTGCCACTTTCATAGCAATCCCTGATTATTCCGAATAGGGTATCTTTGGGTTTGTTAATATAAATATATACATATATAAATAAATCGGCCATGCCGCCTTCTTTCTTAATACACATTGCTGTAAAAGTTCTAATCTTCTATTGAGTTTTTGACCTTTTCACACTCGCGTTTTACGAAACACGACTGACTGTTCCCCAAACTTAAACTTGGCTTGTCTGAGTGAGCAAACACGTAGTGGTTCTCTCTTCGACTGTCATCGCCATCCCTTCTGAGACATTTCCCTCCCTTTGTAGTCCTCGTTCCGACGAGAACTCGGTCTACTCTGCCGCCTCACTTCTCCCTAACACACTATCAACCCACCTCCCTCTTCACCACAGCTATCACTGTGCCTTCTACTTTTCCCGTGTCAACGCATTTAAATGGTTCATGGGGTAAAACGGATCAAATCAAAGAATGCTCTGACCATTGAAAAACGAATATATCCTCAACTTTACAGAGTGAGAAAAAGAAAGGTACCATATGTAATTAAGTTCGGAATGACTATTCGTACACATATTTTCTCGGCATTTAGTACCATTCAATCGTACCGTACCGCTTTCTATACGAATTGGTATTAGAATTAAATATAAAATTTGGAACAGTGATACGCGACTCAGAGGATCAAAATTTTACTCAAGTGAGCGGTGGGCTCAATTTCCTACTTCGGCTATGCATGCCACGAGAGGCACTGTACCTCTTGCAATTAAATCGTATGTCTGTTAAGAATGTTCCTTTCCTATCTTCCCTTGTTTAATCCTTCTTCAACAGTGGTATGAATATCAGCTACCCAACGCCATCTGTTGGCGGTAAAGCCGAAATGGCGACAGCTGTCTACATATATTAGGCCTTCAAATTCATTTGTGAGGAAGGAGTTCTCGGTGGTGTGGTCAGCGCGCCCGACCGGCAATTGGGAAGTCTGGGTTCAAGTCCCGGCTGAGGACAAAACTTTTTTCTCATTTGAATTTGTCGGTTTCCATCAGTATTTTATACCACATATTGTGTTCGTCCTTTTATATGTTCCTATCCCTTTCCTTATTTGTCCTTTCCTTATTTGTCCTTTCCTTATTTGTCCTTTCCTTATTTATTA